>VYXD01002180.1:245078-269408 GCA_013397195.1 Hylia prasina | reverse complement strand
AAGGCCACGAAGGAGCGGATCTGGCGGGGGGAGTTCATTGACCTCTTTTCCTTGCTCCACACAGAGCTGGCCCCCGAGCACGGCCCGCGCCCGGGGGACACGCTGGACCAGTGGGTCTCGGCCTTCCTGGTGTACGCCAGCGTGCTGTGCGAGAAGCACCCGGCGCGCTGCGGAGCCATGTTCAAGTACCTGGACACCATCCGCAAGCTGCACGCCACCTACGGGGGCACCTCCTGGATGAACTACGACGAGGACTTCCGGCGGCGGGCGGCCAAGAACCCCTCACTGCCCTGGGGCGACGTCGACTTGGACCTGTGGATGAAGTGGATGGCGCCCCTCAAGTCGCTTGTCCCCAGGCGCCTGCGTGCTGAGAGCGAGACACAGGCCTCGCCGGCCCAGCCGCCACCGCCGGGCCAGAGCCCCAAGCAGGAGGAGAAAAGCCAGGTGTGATGGGCCGATGGCCGCGTGTTTCAATGCTCCGCTGGCTGGGCATGGTGCTCCCTCGGACGGGAAGAGGAGAAAGGGCAGTTGGGGTGCCCTTGGCTTGGTCGGCAGCTGTCGTCTCGTGGCACTGACCCTTTGCTCGTGCTGATCATAGGGACACGGTATCATGGGTGCCCAGCTGGCCACCGTGAGAGGTGTGCACACGGATGGATGCTCTGAGAAAATGTTTGAGCATTTATTGCTTCGGCCACCAGAAAATAGGAACCCCACTAATTCCTTCTTCTGGTATACTTTTTGCATTTTCCTGAAGACATTAGAAGAAAGATGTTCCATGGTTTTGTTCTTTTCCTCTGGTTTGTCTTTTAAAAATCAACTTTCTCAGCAATACTGTTATGCCTGTATGTAAGGCAAAGCGTACAGACTCTCCTGTTACTATGGGAGCATGTGGGCATTTCCAGGCAGTGTGGGATGGCAAAAAATTGATATGAATAAAGATAAACTTCAAGGAGAATGGCCCCAGTGTGCAAATTCACTGTGATTTGAAGATTAAACCTGTTTTGGGGCTCACTAGATTTAATCCACAAGTTAGGGCCTGTTCTGTGGGAAAAGATGATGAGTGTGATTAGAAGTAGGGAGGATTTTGTGTACTTGTTTTGCTTTCAGTATGGGCATCACTCTGAATTGGTGCAGCCTGTGGTGGGTGTGGGCAGGTCTACCCTTTCTCCTGCCTGAGGCATGATGCTGATCTCCACAGCTACAAAGGGCTGCCTGTCTATATTAGGGGTTGTGCTGCTTCTCTTACACTGGTGACTGCAGTCTGCCAAATCCCCAGCACAGAAAATGCTGAATGTTGACTTTCATGCCAGCTGAATGGTGACAGAGAGATTCTGTTATATTGGCTATGTTTGTTTCTAACCTTTTTTTTTTTTTTTTTACAACTGTAGAAAGAACCTTTGCCTTCCAGAAGAATTCTTGCTAATTTATCAGATGCTGTGCTTCCCTGGGATTGCCAGCACAGAGTTGCTAAGTTCTTAGACTCATGTTAGCTTGGCCCCTTCTCAAGGCATCTGAAAGTGCTTGGTGTATCACACCAAGTCTTGCCTATCAAAAGTAACTTCTCTAGGCCAACCTGTGACAAAGAAAAGGAGCAAACACCCCCCCCAAAACAGATAAACCCAGAGCTGTTGGCCTTGCGCCTTCTGTGGTTGATGCTCTGTGTACTGCAACTTTTTCTGATATGTCTGTTTACATTTCTCCATTCCCAAGGTGAAGAGCTCAATTCTTGTTTTCTTACAGATCTTATGTGAGCAGCAGATGGGCAATGGTTTATAGCTTTCATCTCATCTGAGACTGGACCTTCAGCTTGTCATGTTAACCACTCTTGTAACTTCTTCCACAGCAGCTGGTCTGTCAGTGCTGCACTTTGTTCAGTTGTCTGCTGAGACACCAGGGGTCTCGATCCCCTTTGATTTCATGGAAATTTCCTATTTGATTTTTATCAGTGACATTGATGTATTTTTTCTCCCAGAAAGTGTGTAAAGAAAAAAAAACCCACATGTTTATTTTAACTGTTAAAAAACACCAAAAGTTTGATGTTTGTAAAATGAGTAGTACTTTAGCAGCACAATGAAAAAGTTGTGCAATTAATTGTTGTGGTTTCAGCCACCTTCCTCTCATTAGAGCAGTTATTAATTGTTAGCATATAGTCTCTTATAACTGTTCAAAATATCTTTAAATGAAATAATGATTTGAGCAGCTGTCAAATGTAGATGAGGCCTAGGATAAAGCATGAGTTTATCATTGGCAAGGTCACAGCAAGGAAGTATTTTCTTGGAGGTGACCTGTGCATTTCCCCATATCTCCCCAGCTCTTTGCAAGCTCTGTTTATGTTGTCTAAAACTGCTTCAGCAAAATAAGACGTGATGTCACACTTGGGCAAAAGAACTGGAGAACTAAAATGGGAGGGAATAGCCTTTCATGGGCTAAGACTTTGCACAGAACCTAAGCTTTTCCGCATTCATGCTGTCAAGAGGACGAGGAGGTGTTTTACAAAACCTTTTTTTCCCAGATTGTTGGTTTGATCTGATTTTGTTTTTGCAATTTCGAGAGATAGTGTTAGGCAGCCTGACTGGATTTCATTCTCCCTTTTAGTCCAAGACTCCTTGAATTTCAGCATCATTTAGTTTAGTGCCTGTATCTCTAATTCTGCATTTCCACAGATGGCTAAACAGCAGAAATGAAGTCAAAGTATACAAAGTGTTGTGTTTGAAGATGGCTGTCCTTTCTAAGGCACTGGTGAAGAGCTGTAACTTTGCTTTATGTGGAAAGAACAGAAATCCTAGTTTTAGAGTCTGATAATTGGTGCATGTGTAGGATAACTGAGATTCATTCCTGCAAATTTATGTCTGTATGTATAACTTCAGACAATTCTCTTTTTTCCCCAGACTCCATGAAAACAGAAGATCAGTTGGGATGGGAGTCAGACTAAGTGGGTGAGTTAATTTATAAAATTGAATAACTTTGAATCCTAAATATTTGCAGATTTGTTAAACACAGAATTTCTTATTGGTGCCAACAGCCTGACTCCGTTGGTGTTTAAGTGGAGCTCTGGTATTCTAGTGCATTCTTTTACCTCTGCTTCTGTTGCGTTGCAAGCTGTGCTAGAGAAGACGTAGGAAATTCATTTTACCCAATCAGCAATTGTAACAATGGACTACAAACCTGCAGAGCAAGCCAGTTTGCTGGAAAACAGGAATTCCTGCAGCGCAGCACTTGTCACAGACTATCCAAAGAGGGCAAAGATTCAGGAAGGTGAATAAATTGAACACTGGTTGAATGAGGTCAGGAGCACTCTCCTGGAGGAGAATCCTGCCCTAAAATACTACTTTGAAAGTAAAAGCCAGTTTAATGCGCAGATTAAACCTTCTCATTTGACCAAACTTGTGTGCAATCCTGGATCTTTGCAGATCACAGCCGGACACTTCAAAACCCTATGTATTATATTTGTTTTTAAAAAAATAAATCATAACTTGTCTTGTTACTTTTAGCTGTTACTTTTGCCATTTCATTGAGAGTATCTGCAACATAAATGTGTATTTGACTCAAAGAAGTATCATACACTCGGGATAATAACTCAGGTTGTCAACAGAATTATTCTGTGAGGCTCAGTATCCTCTCTCCATTGTTCTGCATTAACCATTGCTGTCATTGCCAGATAGCCCAATTGTGCATTACAAAATTCTTCATCAATTATAATGATTGACCTAAGTTATAATTCTGTTTTTATCCTAGTAGAATGCTTAATCCTGGCCATCAGACTAGACGTTTGTAGTCTGGTGTTCATGAAAATCTTTTTCACTGATTCACAGTTGTCATTCTGCATCTCAGTATTTTGTTTTCTTTTCCTTTTTCCTCACATACTAAGGGGTATGGTCAAGGTAATACTATGATCCAGTAATGCACATGATGGTAAAGGATTGCCTTTAGTTGTTTCAGGAAAAAGCTGGCATTATCTCCTCTCCCTTTCTCAACATTTCCAATAATATGCATAACATGAATTGTTTGTAAATTGATATCAAATTGTTTGTGACTTCACCTAAATAAATTTTTATATTTAAATGCTATTCTTAATCTTATCGGATTTTTTCCTCCCTTGTTCTTGTATGGCCACTTCTTTTGTATTCACTTTTTCCTGACTTTTTACACTATTTCTGGTTTTCAGTTATTAAAACACAACTGAATTTTAACTGACAAGCAAAAATAAATCAGCTTTGGAATTTTCTTCCAGTATTTTGCATAAAAGACTTCATAACGTAGCTGTAGTTGTCATAGTTTATTAATCTGCCAGTTTTTGAGACAGTGATAGCACATATCAGGCCTTGAAAATGAAATTATTTCTATACTGAAATAC
Organism: Hylia prasina; assembly: GCA_013397195.1. Lineage (NCBI taxonomy): Eukaryota > Metazoa > Chordata > Aves > Passeriformes > Sylviidae > Hylia > Hylia prasina. Next base: position 265,054 of record VYXD01002180.1, on the reverse strand, counting down.
CAATATCTTAATGGCCTCCAAACTGAAAGTGGTCTAGTGAATGCCAAGATTCCTGCATTTGATAGAGTAGAATATAGAGCACCTTTACACGTTACAAAAGTACTTTTTGTTTTCAAGAAGGAGCTTAAGCTCAATCATCAGATCACTCATGCTATTTTTTCCCATGCCCTCCTGTTTTAAGAAATCAGACCTCGGTTACTCACTGGTCTGTGCTGTGTTTGTTACCGTCATTGCTACATGAACCACATGGCTGCTGCATCACTGCAGGCATCTCTGCCTCAGCAAGTGCTGTAGTCCTGGCAGGATTTGGGGAGAGGTTTGGGAAGAGGTGGATGTGGAGTGAGGAAGGGTGAGCAAAAACTGGTCTATCTGTCTCCCTGATGAATTGTGCAAATGTGGGTCTTAACCTACAGACTCAGAGCAGCAAAGCAGCAACAGTTTTGGTTTTTGTGTCCTCTTTGGAAGCAGCATAGCCAGCTGGAGTCTAAAACACTTCCTAATGTTCTTTGCTGAGTCCTTCTGCCAGGAATGTTTTGGGCTTCTTTGTTACTCTCTCCAGCTTTCATACAGTCTGGTGCCCTTCCTGGTTGCTACTGGTCCTGGGTTGGACCACCCTGTCTTCCATGTCTGCTGTAGAGAATTGCCAGAGCTCTATCTTGCTCTTCAGTGTCAGTGGCTGCTTTAAAGTTGCTGCCTGCTTTCATAATGAAATTGTGTTTCATGCTATTGGCAGTGATGTTTTTGCAACATGTGGGACCTCCTTCCCTCTTTGCTGTTTTTCTTCCTCACTCTTTTTGAACCACCCTGTAATTTCACTGTGGTACTTGTGCATCCTTGCTTTAGGGTTTATTGTTGCATGTGTGCTTTGCCTCTCACTGCTGTGCTGTACGATTCTGCAGGAAATTTCCTTCTACACTAGTTTCTCATTAAAATGTTGGACTTGATGGGGTTTCTTCAAATTTCAACAGTTAGGTTACTGCATGGGTTTGCCTCTATCCTTGGCAGTGGGGATAACCCTTTAACTAAGTGCTGTGTGAGGATAGGACACACACTTGGAGAGAGGCTTGGGATTGAACCATGATTCTGTTACTCTTGGAGTAACTGATCTGCAGTGGAAACCAGTGACACACAGGAGTTATTTTTCTATAAATGCTATTTCATAGCATGGGGGAATGTCTTTGGTGTAGCTGCAATTTCTTATGCTTTGTTCAAAAGATTTTGAGGATTTATATTTTTAAGGTGCTGCAGAGCTTTCTATCAGGTAAGACTGACAGATTTTCCAGTTGGGAATATTTGCAAAGCGTGTGGGAATTGATTTGTTTGGGAGGACCAGCAGCTTATGGCAAAACAGTTTTCCCTCAGTTAACTAGAATTATGAAGCATGCTTTTGAGGAGCAATTTCAAATAAGTTTATTTTTAGGGATGTCTAAAAACAGGATAGCTTTTTTTCGCACAGATGTGCTTTTTCATGTGCTGGACTGATATGCATTGTTATTGTGAAGAACAAATCAAAACTAGTGCAGTGTGATTCTGATAGCACAAAACGCGTTGCAATATAGGGATAAGACTAAAATACATAATTCTTTCCGTAAGCTGATGTGCTTGGGGAGTTCAGAGTTGAGCTGTAGCAGAAGTAGAGTCAAATAAGTGGGATTTCTAACTTCTTCCTGTGTGCAGAAGTTCAGTTTGAAGTATTTGAAGCATCTGAAAAGACAAGGCTCTTCTGGCCTTATCAGTACAATGATGTGTCTTTAAAGATAAGGTGACAGCAGAATGTTTTGCATGTGAGGTAGCCTGTTGCACCTGCAGTTGAGCAAAATTACTTCCAATCTCTGATGTGATCTTCTCATTTACTCAGTGTGACTTCCAATTTAAGCTTCAAACTTTGCTTTCCCATCTTCTGCTGTCTCAGATCATCTTACCAACTTGGTTATCTTCTTTATAAAAATCTGATGAGCACAACAGACATGTTTTGAGGGCAATGTCTGATCAGCCTGTCTGTATGTATGGAGTCTTTTGCTCCATGTGGGTAGTTCTGCTAAGTTGTGTGGTCTAGCATGAAGGAAGTCAGAGTGTGTTTTTAAGTGTGGCTGGGTGAAGAGCACACAGGAGGCTCCCCAGCTACCTACAAGGCTGGTGTGGTTTTGAGAAGCCAGTTGCATTGGCAGCTTTTTTTTCTGTCCACTCCTCTAGTAAAATCAAACCCCAAAGCCCCAAAGACTGTTGTAACTGTTGAAGGGATGTGACTCAGCTCTAACAGACTTGGTGTTGCTGGAGATGTTGCCTAGTGAAGTTACCAAACTTCTTTTCAGATCCTAGACTTAACAAGGACTGCAACAATTGATAGTGTCTGTGGGAGTGCTTTTGGTGACTCTTCTTACTAAGAGATTAGGTCTCTGAAAACTTGGCTGGAGAAACATAAAGATCTTATTTTCCCCTCTTGCTTTGGTACCCAGGTTTGGTTTTTATCTTGTCATGAAGTTTAGCATTCTTCAGCCCAACCCAATAAAGGACATTTTGATCCATAAAATCTTCTGGGTCCAGTATTTTTTTTTCTTCACCTGGGAATTCTCATCAAAACCACTTGGCATTGGTGCAGTTTAGCAGTTTATTGGGCAATCAGCTAAAGAACAGAGATTTAAATAGCAGGAACATGTTTACAATATCTTACTATTTGTAAACTTGAAATAATTCAATAAGTACTTTTACCTTTTTTGGTGGTTGTAGCTCTTTCTTTACTTTAAAGAATACTTTATTTTCTGCAATGTCTCAGTGCACTGTTGCTGTGTCAATATTTCCAAGGCAGCAGGGGAATGTTTACATAAAAACACCAAAGTGTTTTCTTTAAACTTTTTCATTGCAAACATTTGTGTCCTTAAATTCTTTCCAGAAAACTTAGGTAGCTTTTTTTTTTTTTCATTCTATTTAAAGCTAAACCTGGATCATATTCAGTTTCCAGATTTTTGTTTTATTTTCTGAACCATGCAATATGAGCATTTTATCTGAATCTACATCAGCAGGTGTAGAAGATTCCACTTGCCACTTCAAATGGCAGTTCTAATGATCTGAAGTCAGAAGTAGTTGTTTAAAACCAGCTACATTGCTTACACTGACTGCAGATATAAGCACCATCTGCATTGCTGATACTCAGTGTCCATAAATGCCCTCTGTTAACCCCAAATATGAGGTTACATGAAGGTAGTGGGCAGTAAAGTGTGCTGATACTGTTTGGCGGGGCTGCTTAGTTGATAACCTGAGAGACAATATGGCAGAGGACCTGGACTGTGTGTCCAGGAGTAGATTTTCCTGTCACAAACAGGGACAAGGCATGTCCTTGAAATGTGTAACATGAGCTAAGAGTTCAAACCTCCTCTGCCTAAACTTCCCGCCTCGCACTTGGGCATTCTGGCACGTGTCTTCCACCATACCTGCCTAGTCTCAGCTCCTGTTTTTTTTCACTTTGTAACAGTGAAATGTTATTGATGGTTTGGAACAAAGAAATACCACCAGGGCAGGCAGATGGTTCCCTACTGTGTACATCTCTGTGGGATGGTCTCTGCAGTGCTACGGAAAAAGAAATTTTCCCCCAGCTTTTAGCTGTGGAATGACAATTATACAAGTACTTAACAGAGGTGCTGGGATTACAAATGTTAGCAACACCGCAGTGGCCATAATAAGGTCACTTTGAGGTGGGGAAATCTCTCAGGTGTGCCTTTGCTCAGAGCATGCAGGTGTGCATCTTGCTGCAGTTGGTGTGACTGTGTGGACTTGAAGCAATAGGATCCTTGAAGTGGTATTGGATTGGGAGAAGCATTTAGTTGTCCTGTCCTGTGTCATTTTCCTTGGCCTTTCTCCCTCACCATCAGTCTCCCAAATGAGGTATGTGACCTTGTTACTGAGTATTGGTGGATAACAGAGGAAATCTTACTACCATTACACGGGGTTGCTGGGAGAAATGAGTGCGTTTACACCTGTAAATCATGAAGTTTTCCCAGGAGCAGCACAAAAAATTTGGTGGTATCCAAGGGCAGAAATAGTGATTTTGACAGCACCTGGTCTGCCATTTACTTTCCCATTGAGGAAAAGAAGATGCAACTTTGTGGCTTGGTGTGGTATTGGCCAGTGGAAAAGCTTTGCTCAGAGTATCTCAATGAGGTTTGGTTGCAGAAAATAAATTACATGTGCTTCAGTATTGCTGCAGGTGCTCTGTGAGTCAGTATATGAGCAGAAAAAGAAGCCCTGGTCAGCAGGTGAAGCTGACCAGGCTGTTAGTGATGCTGACCCACCAAGCTTGAGGGCATTTCATGGAACTGATTACAGAACTCTGGAGCCCAAGGAGGGACCTTAAAAAACCACTCTTGTGCCTTAGCATGCAGAAATCCACACAGCCACAAAGTACTTTCATTGTATGACTGGAACATACTTGCAAATGCTGAGAGGACAGTGGGTGATACCTGATATGCACCATTTCCTACCATGCATTTTCGGTTTTAAACATTTTGATTATGTGCAAATAAAATGGAGCAAAATTGAATCTTTCGGTATTCTTAGAGAACAATACAATTCACCCATGTGTTTAGGCAAAATGTTTTTTACTTTTGTTAGCAAGCATTCAAAAACACGTTTGATTTGTTTGGGGTTTTTTGTTAGTGCTCAAGAGCACTGAAAACAAAACCTTAGTGCTTTACAACACTATTGCACTGCTGAGAACAGGACAAGTTGTTCACAGGCCTGTATTGCACAGAGGTATAAATAATCTCAATTGTTCTCCATCAGATGGGGAGGAATGGATAAGCACATCCTTTACCTGCCCCTTGTATGAGGAAGGAGAAGCTGAGAACTAGACCTTGGGTCACCTGCTTCCCCACTGGTTCTCGGCTTCAGAACTGCTGGGCTTGGATACACACTTACCTTTGGCTTCACTTGATCTCTCCAGCCCACGGTCTCAGAATGAGCAGTTTCCGCAGAGCATGGAAACAAAGAAACTCTTCCTTTTTGTGTTACTTCCCCCCTGCCCCCACCGTGTTCTGCGGCTTCAGTCTTTGACACCTTGTTCTCTGAAGCTCCTGCAAGAAATGCTGGAACTGAGAAACAGGTGAAGACGGCTGAGATGTTTACTGTTGAGTGTAAGAAAGGTGCAGTGCTACTCAGCTTTCCTAAGTCTGGGAATTGTTTGTTATAGCCTGGTTAATATCTCCAGTAGTAGAGGACCAGAAAAGATAACCCTGCTTATTGCTGTGGTTTGTGTTGCCCAGGAGAGTATCACAGCATGCCCTGTATACTGAACGGCATGGGCGTGGGAAGATTTGGCTGTGGTAGGAGGTAAAAATTACTTGACAGATGTGTCCTGATAAGATGGCTTATTCTGTGGCTTAACCTGGCAAGCAACAGGAAATTCTCTTTAAAAATGCAGAAGTGACTTTCTTGAGATGGTGTTGTTGCCTTGAGCATGTGTGCCTTTTTGATGCAGAGTGTTTTAAAACTGGTGATGCAAGTGATGGGCCCTGTCAAGCAAGAACTGAATGCTTTGAAATATTAGCTGTAGATGCTTCATCTGTGAGTTTGCTCTGCTCAGGACTACTGGCAATTAAATTAACTGGTGTATTCATATTTTAATGCCTGTGAAGTTGCACCAAAGGTTTACAGTGTCATTATTAATTATTTTATGCACAGCAATCAAAGGACCTAATCTTCTGATTTGTCATCTTCCCTCCTCCACCACCTCCTTCCCCATTCCCCCATCCCAATCTATGGGAGAGATACCACTGTGAAAAGGAGAGTAATTTCAGGCATCACAGAGAAGGCTGGACTGACCTAGGGAGCTTCAGAGAGCACCATTTACCTGATGTTCTCCTCTCTTGCTGTACCCCTTGAAAACAGGCAGGACTAGAGGCAAAGAGTCAGCAGCATCCAGGTGGGTCAGTGTGGAGGAGTGAGCCCTTTGAGATAGGTAAGGATGGGAAAGTTGTCAATATTTAAAAACTTTCACCTCTGGTGTCCATTCTAATGATTTGGTGAAGTAGGAAATGCACTCACCCCACACAGAGCTCCAGAAAAGGGGTGAAGTTGGGGCTGGCTTTAGATTCCCTGCTTTCCCTCCTTGTCTTTTTGCTGTGCTTGCTGCGGAGGCTTTGGTAGGAGGAAGGGATCAGTTCACCACCTGTGTTCCTTGTGACACCTGGGCTTGTGGAGTTCCAAGTGGTGCTGGAACAGTTGGTTCCAGCTCCTGGGAGGGGTGGGTGAACTGTGGCAGGGGGCTGGTGGGTACAGTACAGAAAATCACACTGTGCTGTGCCAAGGCTGCTCAATGACTGCCTGAGCTCATCATGCTCTAGGAGCTCATGGAGGAAGCAGAAATTTAGCTGATGTCTAGAAAAGAGGAGTTTGGCAAATTTGTATGTAAGTATTGGAAATTGTAACTACAGAGCCACAGGAGGTTGGAGAAAACATATTTAACAGTAAACTAGGGGAAATACTCTATTTGGAGGCCTCTTTCAAGGAGTACGGAAATAGCAGAGTCTGCAAGACTTTATTGTGTGTCATGTTAAAGACAGTCGATACTGAGTCATAAATTATAGAGCTGCATTGTACAGATCAGATTGTTGAGGGTGGCATATGAATATTTGTTCCCTGTGTTGTTTCCTATTGCAGTTTCTACTCCAGTCTTTGTCCTGGTATGATTTTTTTTTTTTTTTTAAATTGACTAGGAATTCCCAGGGGCAGTCAGTGGCAAAGTCCTAAGTAGAAACTCTTTAGAGCTGTTGTAGATGCACTCATGGTTTACCTTCCATGTGTGCTTCTTTGCTTTTATGTATGGTGGATTTTACCTCCTGTTGTTCTGTGTAGTTTGCCAGGGCCCTTGGCAATTTCAGTGATTCCTTTAAAGATGATGATTCAGCCCACAAATTTCCAAATATCCCAGTGTTCCTTCTAATTTCTTCTGAATGAAGGTGCTTCCAATATCTCTTAATACCTCTGCTAGGTAGTGGGTAAGAGAAGCTCAACTTCTGTGTGTCTTTGAGTTTATTTTGTTCCTGTCATGTCTCTTGTCCTCTGACACACTGTGCTGTTCTTTACAGTGCAAGCTTTTACTTCTCCTGTTTCTAAAACAAAGCTTAGCCACCTGACCTAGGATGCAGCATTATGTCAAAAAATATAATTCAACCCATTTTGTTCAAAGTGAAGCTGCTCCTACTGCAGCTATAAAAATTACTCAAGTTTTTCTCAACAGATGAGCCTCATGTTCAGCACACTCACATATATTTATTTATTTGCAATTTTCCAGTTGAGTGTTTTCATTGTTGAAGATGTTATTTTAACAGATTGTGGCATTAGAAAAGTTATTTGTTTCTTCCAGAAAACAGCAATTCCTGTAAAACAGAAAAGGTCCTGAAAACCCATCTCAATTATTCTAAGATGTTTTGTTCCTTTTTACTCCCTGGAAGGAAAATTGATTGATCTAGGAATTTGCACAGAAATTTCTCTCACTTCACTGCAAAGCTCTAGAAGTACATTATAATAATCTTTTCATGCACTTTTTACTGCATAAAAGTGTATGTGCTAACAAAACATGAGTCCTGGATTTTAGATTAATGAAGAGGGCCTGCAATATAAGTGGGATGTTTCAAAACATTTTTAAATCAGAAATTTTAAATAATTTCTCTCTTTACTTAGAGGATAACCAAATTATGTGAACCTATTTCTGAGGCTATGTTTGTAGCACTATCTTTAGTTTCTATTTTGGTGGCCTGGCTTGGAGCTAGACTTTTTTCTTGTTAACTCGGAGTTTTTCTGGCACAATGCAAAAATGGCTCTTTATTATTCCGAACATTTTGCAAAATCTTCTTTCAGAGTAGACTTTTCTAAGTTAACCAATACTTGTGCAGTTATTTTCTACTTCTTAGAAAACCACAGCTGAAAGGAGCAATTAAAAACTTGACTGCTGCTTTAAACTTGGAATTTAATCTGTATTTAACACAAGTAAGCTCTCATTTCAAGATTGTTTGATGCAGCCATTTCCCCTGTCAACATTAATCATACTTTTGAGTATATGCAGACTGTAAGATCTGGTGCTTAGGGATTAAGAAATCATGGGCTCTCGTACAAGTGATTCCAGATGGGTGGATTTTTCCTTTGGAGACTCCTGGGCCTTCCCAAGACCTACCTTGTACCAGCCAGTCCACACTTGCAACAGGATGCCTCTTGAGAGTCATTTGGTGTAGCTGGGCTGTATTGTACGTGGTAAAGCTGCACTGAATTTCTCTCATCCAGACTTGCAAGCAGATTAATATTAGGCCTTACCAATATCAATATAAAAAGAAACACATGAAAAATCCCTGGAGGTGACTCCCTGTATACTCCCTCACTTTCTCTGTCACTCCAGGAGCAGGGAGCTCTGTGCAGAGACAGCTGAGTTGATCCTGGCATTGGATGCCACAGAGCTGTGGCAGCATCCTGGGGATGTGGATCCTGGCAAGTCCCAGTCCCTGCTCACTATAAACAGGGTCCCCAGCAAGACAGGAACACAAAGGTAAACTGCTGCTCATCTGTGGCTTTTGGGCAAGGCAGATGCTCACCTCTGTAGTGTGAAGTACAGAGCTAAGATGTATTCACAAAGCAGTCTAAGCATAGGAGAGCAGTGGACCCAAGTCACACCAGTCCCAACCATGGCCATGACTTAAACCTGCATGTGACTGGGCTGTGAGCTACTATACAGGATGCCAAAGCATTGTGCCTGCCTACCTTTACTCTCCTTCCTCCTAAAATATAAAGCTAAGTTTATATAAATGGAAAACACTCATATGCAAATACCAAGTGGATTTCATTCTCAAGTTTTAAATAAATGTCAATGGTCTAAGCATAATAAATAAATAAATACATAAATAAATAAATGGCTATATGTGTCTGTTTTATTTAAAGCCACATTTGCAATTCAGAAATGTTTGTTGGAGCCATCAGACTTTTCCCAGCTCTCAAGCTGAAAAAGAATCTTCTGTTGGCAAGGCAGCTGTCTCAGGTGATGCACTGCTCAGGGGTGTGTTACATCTGTTAATGCAACAGCAGTTCCTGTCTGAAATTTGGGGTGCTGGGGGGCTCAGCTGCCATCTCACAAGTGCATCACGAAGCTTGTCATGTAAAATAAAAGCATCTCCAGTTGGACCAACTTGGGCAAGCAGCATGAGGACAGAAAATCTGATCATGAACAGTTGTAAAATAGTGGGTTTGGTTGCTGCCTTGGTGTTCAGCTTTCTCATATCCCAGGAAAAGTTCCCACCATCAAAACAAATTGTTTTAAAACACGGTGAAACTTCACATGCACAGAGTTGATGTCCACAAAGTTTCAGCGTAAACTTCTTCCTGGGCAATAAGAGTTTTCACTATCCTCCTGAGGCATTGATAGTCTTCATTCTCCCAGCAGACTACAGAGCAAATAACAAATGACTACTTTGATTTTTACCAACTTTTAGTAGCTGGCCTGTTTTCATAATGCAGAAATTATTACACAGATTGTTGTTTTGGCTGGAGGAATAAGTTCTAACACATTGCAGATCTTTAGCAGGGAGAATTTGTTCTGGAGACAACCATGTGTCCTGGGAAAGAGATGAGAGAAGATAAACGAAAAAATGAACATTTGGAATGAAAACGGTGAGGTAGTAGCTGCCCAAAGTGGAAAACAGAATTCAAGTATATTTCTTTTCATGCATGTGTAGTAGTTTGTCAAAAGAAAGGACACACAAAATCTGCCCATTCTTTCCAGTAGCTGCCTGCATGCTCACATCCAGCTAATATTTACATTTTGTTTAAGCAGGAATATTTAACAAATCCTAGTGAACCAACAGATAAATATATCGCAATGGTTAAAGTTTGATGAATTGTTAGTCTTTTTTGTTCCCATTACATTTCGATACTGATTTGTTTTCAGCTTGAAAATTTAAGAAGGTGTGAGCTCTGCTTTTGATTAGCTATATAGACCAATCCCACGGTGCATCACTAATTGGTAAGATTTTAATATCATAAAAGCTAGGCTGAGTTACAGCATTAGCAATGGATCTGTCCTCCTTTGCGTTGATTACAGGTCAGCTGAGGATTTCACTGGTGTGGGAAGATGTGTGGCTGATGTGAATCAGCAAAGCTGGCCCTACACTGCACTCATCTGGCCCCCTGCCAGCATCAGAGCCATGCCTGCTTGAAAGCAAGAGGTCACACTCAGTGCGCTGCTGAAATATGCCTGTTGTTGGCAGGAGGGTCCCTACTGCAGAGCCGTGAAATTCAACGCAGCCCTCAGGATCAGCCTGGCAGCAGCTCATGGGTATGAAGGCACTTTGTCATTCTCTTCAGGACATGCTGAATAAATCCTTAGCCAAGCAATGGAAATGAGGCATGTTTCCAAGTAGTGTCAGTGAATTCCAGGGAAGTTCTTGTCAATAACTCTGTGTACTCCCACTCTGCCTTGCTAGGAGATGTATTTCAGCCTGTCAGGGAGAGGGATGAACTTTTGCAGCTTGCTAAGTACCTGTAACTGCTCTGGCTGAGCCTCAAACTGATTTTTCAGCTCCTTAAACAGACCAAGAGATTAAAAGAAAAAGCACTCTCAGTCTGTTTAAGCTGAAGTTTTGTTCTTCTGAAAAAAATAGTTCCTTTCAAGCAAAATATTTCTAGAGAAAGTTGTAGGGGGTAAAAAGACACAGACCTATGTCTTACTAATGAGGAAGAGACAATAATTTGAGAAGGCACCTTTCAAGGACACCATTTACTCCATGTCAATACAGACCTACAATACAGAAGTATTAAATCTGAACTATTCCTCTTCTAAAGTATCTTCTGAGCTTTCTCTTTACACATAGTCACTATGCTGTTTGTTTCTTTCTGCCTCCGTTGTTAATAACTTCTTTAATTTTTAAAAATTCTTTTTACTGTTACTTTGATTGAAAACACCACTGTGAAGTTTTTTTCCTTGCCTTACCACTGGGACCTTCACCATGCACCCAGTTTCCCATGACTGTCTCCCCAGGTTGTATGCCAGAGCCTCTCAACGCCTCCTTTCCCCATAGCACCATCCTCTGTTTCTCTTGCTTTGCCCGAGGCTCTGCATGTCCTCCCACCTGATCTTTCTTCACACTTTTGCGTAGCATGAATGTGTCTCTCAATCTCAGTTGGTCCTCATGATTGGCCACACTGTGTCCCTCCCCAGGCTCTCACCCCAGTCCCCACTGGCTTCCCTGCCACCTGCATTTGCTCTTCTAAACCAGCCCTCAGACTAGGAGATTCTTCTGTCCCTCCTGATGCTTTATTTTCCATCTCACCCACTGACATTCCTAAGCAACGTGGGATCTGGGTGAAAACAGGGCATTGGTTTTGCAATAAATTAATAAATAAATAAATACATCTTTAAGGCTTTTCATGTCTCTAATCAGCAAAGAAAAACTGAAAATTCTCTTGTCCTAATAGAGGTCACAGAGGTAAAATGGCACAGTGGGAGTAAGGAGGATAGATGAAGCAAAGCAAATCAGAGAACCACATAATGGGTAAGGTTGGAAGGAACCACAATGGGTCATAAGCTCCAACCTCCCTGCTCAAGCAGGGTCATCCTGGAGCACAAGGCCCAGGATTGAGTCCAGACAGTTCCATAACTCCAATGAGGGAGACTCCACAGCCTCTCTGAGCAATCTGTTCCACTGCCCAGTCACGTGCACAGCAGAACAGTTCTTTACCTTCAGGTGGAACTTTCTGTGCATCAATGTCTGCCCATTGCCTCTTGTCCTATTGCTCAGCATCACTGAGCAGAGCCTGGCTCCATCCTCTTGACACCCTCCCTGCAGACACTGCTGAGATCCCCTCTCAGTAATCTCTTCTCCAGGCTGAACAGGCCCAGCTTCCCCAAGGAAGCTCCCAAGAGAGATGCTCCAGTCCCTTAATCAGGTTTGTTGTCCTCCAGCAGATCCAAGTCCAGGAGATCCATGTCCATATTGTCCTGAGGAGCCCAGAACTGCACACAGCACTCCAGACGTGCCTCACCAGGGCTGAACAGAGGGGCAGGAGCACCTCGCTCGNGGGCAGGATCACCTCCCTCGACCTGCTGGCAATGCTGATCCTAATGCCCTCCAGGATCCCAATGGCCTTCTTGGCCACCAGGACACACTGCTGGCTCATGGACAGATGGTTGTGCACCAGCACCCCCAGGTCCTTCTCCACAGAGCTGCTTTCCATTAGGTCAGCCCCCAGCCTGTACCGGTGCAGGGGGATATCGTTAATTTTACAGCCAATTTTTGTTAATTGGTACTGCCATCACTCAATAATCTCCCTTTTCAGCGTATGTTATGTGCCCATAATACTACCTAAACTGGCTTAATTGTTCCACTTCCAAGCCATCAGGTCTACAGCTGCCATGTTCCAGGGACACAGAGAATGCAGGAACTCAAAGGAAATGCCACAAACACCTGCTGACTATTTTTTCCAACTATTCCCACAACAACCTACAGCCTTTTTTTGTGGCTTCATCATGTCACAGTGTGAGTCTGCAGCCAGCAGCACATGTGTGTAAGCAGGTGAATGATTATCTGGAGAGATGAGGCAATGTGGTTTCACTGCTATGTGAAACTGCCCTGACTCCATGACCTTCTTGGTAAGACCAGCCCCACTCAGCATGGCAGGTGCACTCCTTTTGGAAGACAAGGTAGAGAAATGTATCTTTGGAGTATTCTACAGGTCTGAAAAGGTTCGAGGGACAGCTTTGTGAGCAGCTTTTATTTTTTACTCCAGTTACAAGCCTTATCATAGATATGACTTGAGGAAAGGGTTGTGGTCAAGAGAATTAGGAGTGCATTCAGGTTTGCTACTAGGAAAAGAAACCAGCTGTAGTAACAGAGCATTGTAATTAAGCCAGGTGAAAACTAAAACCACATTGAAACTCTCCCATAATTTGAGGTCTTTGAAATCCCAAAGTACATCTAACATTGTAGCTTAAGCAGATACTGCTGTTAGACGCCTTAACTATCTGTCTGAGGCTGAGGTCACCTTTGAGTCAGGGGTGATCTCATGACCAATGTCACACCACATGTTCCTTCCCTGCTCTCCCCAACACTAATGCATGAGCAAGTCAATAACTACACTGAAGATTACTTTCAAAAAATCCATAAATATATCAGTTCAAATAATTGGTCAAGACAATCCACTGTTAAATATAAAATGTACTGCTGCTCATTTGTGGCAAATTCACTTTTATGGCATTTTACTAAATGAGCTTAAGTCAAAATCATTCTCTTGAAAAATGAAGCATTCTTTTAAAACCTGTTATGGTCCCCAGTCTGTTTCAACCTAGAGGGAGCAAGGCAAATCAGAGACTGACTTGATCCAGAGCCATCTGACTTCAGAGAGAGTTTTGCTCATTTTTGGATTAAAAAGTGATGTAAGTCATGCCAATGGATACAGAAGTTGTATTACTGGATCACCCGGCAGCACAAATCTGATATCAGATGTGAACACCTCTGCATTATGCTGAATCAGAGTGAACAATATGTTAGGTATGCTGATTTCTTGCCAGCCACAGGAGGACAAACAATACCACAGCCAAAGAAAGTGTTATAATATGGTATGTAATATCTTACATATAGCTTATATAATAAGAATTCAAACAGCCTGTGTAAGTCTAGGACAAATAATACCTCCTACATACATTTTTTTGAACCAGTATGAACCAGCAGAGTGAGTTTTCCCAGCACCTTGCAATTTGTGTCTATTAGATAGGGTATGAAACACCCTAAATAATCATCAAACCACAGCCTAAGCACATAATAAAACAAGCTATTTCAAACAAAATTTCAATCTTACAAGCAGTCATGTAGCCGAAGTGTCAGAAAACATACATGTGGTCAAGGGAACCCCTCATGTGCTCAGAATTAAGTAATTAGTTAAGAAGTTGAACAAAAGGGACATTAATCCATGATTTCCACATTTCAGTTTGGCCATGAACCTGACAATGTTTAGCTAATACCCCAGAGATCATTCCAGGCTGGAAGCATATCTTTCCACCCTCAGCTGGAAATATTAAGCAAGAAGTTTTCTGCATGGTGGGATCCAAACAGTGCTGCTATAACATATTTGTGCAATCTCTGCAGCTGGGGTTCTCAAGAGGTTCATGTACCAGAGGTCCAGAGGCTCTCAGCAGTACCAGAGACACACTTCGCACCTGCAAATATGAAAAGGGCACATCCTAGAAGAGTGTTTCCCTGTTGTCAAAATATGAAGTGCTGTTCATTCTCTTATGTGGCTGTTTAATAGAAGCAGCCAAATATCAGGAAGAATGTTTGCATATGCCTCCACAAGAATAAAAAATGCTTTTGCAAATTATTTGCACCAAAAATCATTTATTTGAAAAACACTGTCCTGTAAATTCATGCAAAAAAACCAATCCAAAGTCCTGGAAAATATAACAGCATGCTTAAATTACACCACAAACAACACAGAACCATGCCAGGCTGAGAGTGAATATTCTGCAAGTTATACTTCTGGCTCTATTCAGCCCCATTAATTAAGCACCAATCAGTGTGTTGCAGAAAGTTTTATTATCTTCCCAAACTCATTTGAGATCACTACTAAAGGAAATACAAGCAGTGATTTAACCACAGCAAGTCGCTCAAAAGATCAGATACTTAATTTTGCTTAAACAGAAAAAGCATCCTGAGGAAGAGAGGAGATTTATTTTCATAATAGGGTGGAAAACATAATCATCTGTCTCCAGAGAGACTATAAGCTGTTGGCAGTAAGTATTCATCAAATAAAATGTAATCTGGTAATCAGTTTAGTGCTTTGCCTTTACCCTGAAATTGTCTGTATGAACTCAGAGCAGAACACCATTTACACCTGGCACCTGAGCTATGGCTAGGCGATGCCAAGCTGGAGAGAAGGCATTTTCATACACATTACTGCATCCATGCCAAGAGTACACAGAGCTTTCCTGAAAGGAGAAAACTAACTACTGCACGAGGAAAACACAGTTTCCTCCCAGAAAAGTGAGGAGAAAGCTACAGTTATCCATCAGGCCCTGTTTCCTTGCACAAGAAGGGGATCGGCAGTGGCCACTTGGGTGGGAGTGCCTCAGTGCTCACAGGCAGTGACAGCATCCCCAGTAGGGTGAAAGATTGCAGTACTCTCAGCTGGCCTTTTAGGAGATGAATGGGCTTCAGTTCCTCCTTGGAAGTAAACTACAACAATTCATACTGTCTTTTAAGTTGGAAAGAGTCTCTGTATTCTTTTGTAGCTTGCCCACACTTAGATTTCACTTCAAGACGTCGTTAAAGTGTGGGAGATGGCCATAAAACAATCAGATTTGTCCTAATAGTGTTTTCTTTTCCTCAGACTGTGTTTAACAGTGGAATGACAGCAGTGGAATGACAAATGCAGTCCTTGGAGTAAGGACTTCATTTTTTCACTCACTGAAACGTAGTCAGAATCTAAGAGTACTTAAGTTCCTTTTTCAGCCTTTAAATAACCATGTCTTTTCACATCTGCTAGTTTTTCTGGAACTCAATCAGTAAAATGTCTTTCAGTTTTCATTTTTAAGTTCATGTTCTCTATATAGACCATATATTTCTTAACATTTTATGCTCTGTCTACATGATCCTCTATAGGCAAAAATCAGTTTTGTTGTGTTTCCTTTTCAAAAGATATTTAAAACTTTCTCAGGAACTATTTTCTAGTCCTTGATATTCTCAGATACATATGAAATATATATCTGTGCCACTTCCAGTAGCCAAGGCTATTCCTAGTATACATGATCCAAAGAAGTTTGGACACTGCATGAGTAGTTGGATAAAAACAATTGCCTTCAATAAATAAAGTAGAAATATGAAAAACAACAGTGTAATGTAATGTGATTTAGTTTACACAGAAATCTTATTGCAAAATATCATACTTTGCATGTCAAATACTGTATTAATACTGGATAAAAATGAGCCACTTACTCCAAGTATCTTCTCTATGGTCATCCTGTCTTTCTAATATCAGTACTGGAAAGAACAATCTTCTAGGCTGTGGAGTGATCCACTTCATAGCTTATCCAGCCTTTCTCAGCTCTCCTATGTTATGCACAATCTGAGAAGACCCCAAGACTCATCTCAGTGCCCACTGCCCACCAAGAAGATTTCAGCACCAGCTCTCCTGGACTTGCAGATTTTGTCATGAATTCCCAAAACAGCTCTTGTCTGATGCTTGGTGAAGATGTATCCCACAGCCCTTCCCAGGACCCCTGAGCACTGGGATGCTGGGCATGGCAAGGGCAGAGCTGGACCTGGGCTGAGGGCTCTGGTCCTCTGGGAATTGAACAACTCTGGTTTGCCAACCACCTTTAGTCATTCTTACCTGGCACATGCAAGGAAAATAAGCATAACACATCTTATAGTCTTGCTGGCTGACTCCAAGATATCTCATCTATTTCTTTTTTCCTAGTAGGCTGTCAAGAAGATCATCATTAAAGATTTTCACATTTACTCCAGACTTGGGTCCACTGTTTTTGACAAGTTTTATCCTGGCCTTGGGCTACTGGCTGTATACTGACAGTAATTCCCTTTTCACCCCGTCATAGTGTGGTGTCTACCAGATATAGCTTTGTTGAAGGGGTAAACTACTTGTGATTGATTGAATTAAGACATTAACTTAGCCTTTAATGTCCTGTCCTCCCTACAGTTGGGGCATCACCCTCAAGTCTGTTCTGCCCTCAGGAATCCAAGAGGGTCCCTGGAGAAACCATATACATAAACAGGGATGATGTTCACCTCTTGACTTTGGACGTGACAAAACAGGGACCTTCAGTGTTGTCACACTGAAGTAGCTACTAATATTTCACCATGTGTTAATACTCTTTGCTGAATAGGAAAGGAGTTCAGCTTGTTCACTTCCAACAAAACAGGGACTGTCAAACATGGGCTAATCATGTGTCTTGCTGATTTTTCAGCCTCCAGCAAAACCACCAAAGAACACAGGTGAGCCCACCATCTGAGAAGCCCTCCTTCTTCCCCTTTCCAGGGTGCCTTACTTCTGTTTAATTTTATTTGCAAATGATAAAATAAATAAATTGCACTGTGTGTTCTTTAGCTTAGCCATTCTTCCCTGGGAAAGGCTGGTTAGTCCAGAGCACACCATGTAATATCACTAGAAGGCAGAAATTACAGAAAGAACAAAGACGCATTCATTTAGCACAAAATAAATATGTTGAGAAAGGAATTACTCAAGGCTTGAAAGAATACAAACCCACATTTTTAATTCTTGATGTAACAGTGACAGCAGCCTGAGTAATCAACGAGGAAGTAATTGCTTTAAATTAGCATAAACTACATGCTCAATTTTACTAATAAAACACAGTGAGAACATTTATATAACTAGATTTTTAATAATAAATCTTATCTCTAAAATTGAGTGAAAGAAAAAAATTAAAAACTCATGTTAACTGGAAGATTTATTTAAATAATAGGTATTAGATAGGTTTGATTAGGGAAAAATCTCAGAACTATCAAAGGAAAAGAATTGTTATTTTCAGTTCATTGAAGAAAATTGACTGGACGTGAGGTAGACCAGGCTATGGTAGTTTCTCTACCTTAGATATCTAAATCCACCTCTCTCCATATCTGAGGATTTGCTGTGGTCACCAGCTGCTGGACTAGGCTATACTGACAGTTTTAACTCTTGACACTTTTCAGTCTCTGTGGATAAACCTTGCCTGGAGCAGGGGCAGGGGCAGGTCCTGCCTCCTGGAGGAAGGACCCAGCCACTGGCCTGGGCAGTCAGTCTTCATCATTCAGTCTTTTTGCACAGCAATATTTATACACAGTGAAACAATATTAAGGGAAGCTTGAAGAAAGTTCTTTGTGAATTGAATGTTGGGTGGTATTCTAAGAAATGGGAGAAAATTGCTGGCAATGAGGGAGTGGAGAAAACAAAAGCTTTATTTTTCCATTCTCATTTTCAGACTGGTTTGTGTAGCCTTTCTTATAAATTAATTAGGATGGACGGAGTGGGAACAAGGGATGGGAAACTTGTACACTTTCTTTCTGAACTGGTTTCCAAGTCACTCAGAGCTTGGAAGCAAAGGAAGGACCAAAAGAATGGGATTTCACACCACAAAGACAATTCACAGAGATCAATTTGGCTTCTCAAATTCTTTCCCACACCATCTGCTGTTCACCACTCCTAGTCCTTGACTTGTAAGCCCACCTCTGACCTCTACCTCATGCCAAATATCCTTCATTTTGTAACTGTAGACAGGGCTATTGTCTGTCCACTATAATTCGTCTCAGCTTGGGAAGAGAGGAAGAAAATACGGGAAGACACATAACTGCTTCCAGAACTACACTCCTTTCTATACTTACTTTTCTAAGAGCCATCAGTCAGATCCTCACTCTGAGGACAGCAAAGGCCATTCATGAGTATTTCCCATGAAATCAGGACTGCCACTCTAAACTACAGTCATATTTTGCAAATATGTGTCATGTGGCAAAGAGCACGGAGGGCTTCACTGTTTCAGAGAGAATTTTATTTTTGCATGCTCAGAAGAACGACATTCAGTTCAAAAGCAACTGCATGCCAAGTTTACAGCTAAAGCCATTTTTGAGTTATCCAAGCAAGGAAGAAAAAGAAATACATATCCCAAAAATGTTTTAATCATGGAAATTTATGTTCAGGGTCTAAATAATTTAAGAGATGCTTAAAAATTTTTTGTGAATTCTGAAAAGAAAAAATCACTTAAAAGCATATGGGCTAAATAAAGCATTGAAAATACCAGACTACTGGGCAGATTATAAACACATTAAAATGTTCATTTCAAGCTTTAAAATTGGCCCTATCTCCACCATTATTTCCTTAATGAAAAGAGTAAAAGTAGGTCCAATTAATTTCCCCCATGTGGATTTTTCCTTTTCAGTTCATTTAGAAGTAATTCAGAAGTGAGCTTATCATGTCAAATGAAAAACTGTTAAGAATACTTCAAGGAAATATATTTTCATTATAGCAGGCTTGTTATTTGGCTCTTCCAAAGGTTACCTTGGTAACTTTTTACATTGATCTTCCACAAGTACAGTCCACGTCCTGTTGTAATAGAAACAGCTAAACATTTCAAGAATGCTAAATCATATTTCAGTATCACTCTGTACCTTGACTTCTGAAACTGCTTTGGCTGACTTGTTCAATGTGCAGGCAAAGAAGCAAAGGGAGAAACAGGTGTTGACTGAGTAATCTTACAGAATAAAAGACCATATTGTATCTTGTTATCTCAGGTATTTCTTTTTTAAAGTCTCTCCCCTTCTTTATACTTTGGAATAAGGTGACCATGAAAAATAGAGCTTAGCAAAAGAATGGGTATATGAAAAGAAAGACTTTACTGTACCAGTACATCACTTGAAAATACACATTATGTTTGGCAGCATGAGGGCATGCCTTTCTTTGGAAAAGGTAATTTCATAGGTCAAGCAGGGAAGGTGCAATTTGCTTACCTGTACTTTACAATAACTCTTCACCTCTTTGAATAAATGCACAAAGTCAGTTTTTGGTTGGTTAGTTGGTTAGTTTTTTATCAACCAGAATTTATTTTCATTTATTTCCTGTTCATACTCTTACACCAACATGAGGAAAAATCCTGAACTCATGCATATTCTCACCCTTCCCTTTCCGAGTCATGCAAAAATCCTTACATCCAAAGAATGTTACTGGGAACATGCACTCCAACCACTTCAGAATTCACAAAAATTTTTTAAGCATCTCTTAAATTATTTAGACCCTGAACATAAATTTCCATGATTAAAACATTTTTGGGATATGTATTTCCTTGCGCTCCAAGTGAGTGGAAAGTCCAAGGAGCTGAAGGCTACAAGAGACCACCAGCTGTGGCACGGGCAAGTTTCTTTTGTTGGGATTCTTTTCTGAGCACTACTGGAAACCTTCAGGGAGGTGTTCTCAAGCTTTTATTAAAAAAAAAAAAAAAAAAATAGGAT
>VYXD01002180.1:160581-237424 GCA_013397195.1 Hylia prasina | reverse complement strand
AGGCGGGGAGGCCGCGGGGCGGGAGCCGCCACGGGACAGGGAGACGAGGCGGTGCCGTCCCCGGCGGGCCTGCCTTCCCTGCGTTGTTGCTCCCTGCGGGCGGCTCAGGCCGGTCCCCCCGGTGGGGCTCAGCTCTCTCCCCGCGCCACGGGAGCCCCGGGGGCGCGGGGTGCGCGTAGCAGCTGTTTGCGAGCCTCTGGGCCTTCCCCGCGCTGGGGAGCAGAGGCGATGGGGCCCGCGCTCTCGGGGCCTGCCTGTCGCGGCAGGTAGACGGCGGAGCCGCCGGGCGCCTCTGGAAGTGTCGGACGCGCTTCCCGCCTTCCCGTCTTCCTCTGCTGAACACCTGCAAAGTAATTCTGAAGTCTTATTGCCACCCCTGCAGTTTTGTAGCGTAGCTGGATTTATTTCCCCTCATGCTTTCCCACGCTTACTGCCCGCGTTGCAGAAAGGTTTAAGTGGTACCGATGGTGCAGGAGAGCATAAGGAAATAGGATAGTAAGCAGTGCGCGGTGGGCCATAGGTCTTGCACTAAGAGGTGACTGCCTCAATTAGGGCCTTACCTAAGGCCTTACTATTACCTTAAGAGTAATGATAGAGCTTTATGTAAATACAGTGTTGTTTTAGGGTATCAGTGGTACACAAGATTATTTTTCAAACCTAAATCATCTGTGTCCAGCTGGGAAACAGGGTTCTGGGTTTTTTTTGTTCAAGAGAGCGATAAAAAAGCAAGTGTTGTAACTAGATTCTTGATGAAATTAGTACTTTTTGCTGCTGGTTTGCTACTTGTGCTTGTGTGTGTTTCTCAAACATCTTTGATTAAGAATGGCACCGTCCTGTAATATTTTTGGCTGCCCTTTTGTTTGTCCACTTGCTCTTATGTCCTAACAACCTGGCAGCTGTAGTTGCTGCCCCTATAAACCTATAACCTGAGTACAAAAATGCATAGTACCTTTTCTTCTTTACTGTCGCGTGACCTAAACAGCGTAACTGTCTGTGAATTCATCAACAGTTCTTAAATTCTGGACTCCCAGATTAAAACATCACTGTAGCCTAAGTACTGATATATGATGTATTGAAAGCCACTCAAGTTCAGGCACCACATCTTTTTCTTCTGAGGTGCAGGCCCTTTCAGACTGGCCATTGAACATTCCTGAAAACAGAAGAAAACAGAGGCTGAGATATTCCCAAAGCCTTTTAATGCTTTGTGGCTGAGTCTGTGTTGTTCAACAGAGCAGTATTTCTGAGGTGTTTTTATGGAAACTGTGTTTCCTGCTTAGAGGGCTTGAGACAGCACAGGGGAGAAAGTGTCCCAAGTCTGCATATTCATACTGTGCTGCTGCACTATTTGATGTCTCCCTTTGTCTGTCTTGAAAGCCTGGAGCATTTGAGGATAGGACAAAGATGGTGAGCAGTCTGCAATGTTAAGAGTAGTTAAAAAGAAAGCTAAGTTTTCTGATCGTTTAATAAAATCCTTCTGTTCATGTCAATATTAACAGGCAAAATAACAGTCTATTTTTTTTTCTTTCTTTCTTTGTGCCTAAACTTTCTAAATACCCAAAGGGTTACTTTCTCTCAAGCTTTTTAATATATACTATTCAATATTTGTTTCAGATTGTTGATATTGTTGTTGGAAAAGATGAGAAAGGCAGAAAGATTCCAGAATATCTGATCCATTTTAACGGCTGGAACAGAAGGTAAGAACCTACATGTGTGGTTTCAGTTCTTCCATTTCTTCTATTTTATTCTGCAATTACAGGCTTTGCACAGAAACAGGATGAATGTTTGTAGGAGTATTTTTGTTTTTGTGAATGCCTTTAATATACTTGCTTATGGTGACCTTGGCCTGTATCCATAAATTTCAGTGAATCAGTTTGATAGACATGATTTGAACTTTATGGGATATCTGTCTGTGAGTGCAGTGTCTTGACCCTAAATTTCCATTAATAAATGTTCATGCTTTGTCAAATCATGCTCTGGATTGTTTGATTATCAAGGCCAGAACATGAGTGCAGTGTCTTGATGTGTCTGATAGTATTTGTCAGTGCTAGAAATGCTGTTGTGGGTTGCTTGAGGGATTTTAAATGGCAACGTGAGAGCTGAAGCCGTGCAAACAGAGAAGAGTGTAAACCTTGTGATGCAGGTGTTGCTTCTGAATGATATTAAATGAGTCCTTTGTAGATTTAAAGTATATTAATTCATTGGTACTTGTGGCTGGCCTATATTCATACTCCTTTTTTATTTTCTTTTGACCTGTCCTTAGCTGGGATAGATGGGCAGCTGAAGATCATGTTCTTCGGGATACAGACGAAAACCGCAGATTACAGCGTAAATTGGCACGGAAGGCTGTGGCTCGCATGTAAGAAATTCTTTCGACCTCAAAATAAATGAGATTCATTTTCAGACAGATACGTCCAGGTATCTGCAACTGAGCTTGGCATCTGAGCTCATGCTGTTGGTGGTAGATATGTACATAATACAGCCAGTGCATTTTAGAGAGCTACTCTAAGCTAGAGACCTGTGAATTGTTATTAACACTCTAAAAGACTAACGACTCAATAACTGTGTTATTCTTAAATATTGCTGTGAAATGCCTGTGTATTGGATCTGCATCTTCCAAAGAAATGTACTTGCAAAATACTACAGGAAAACCTGAAGTATTTCTGAGCCAAAGGCAGTAATCTAATTAATACTGGTTGGCTATGGCTTGAGGATCTGCTTGAGAACGTGAATGTGAGATATTAGGGTATCCACTCTCAAATAAGCATTGTTCAAATAATTTAAGCATTAATTAACGAAAACAACGCAAACATAGATCTCCTGTGCATTTGCACATAATCAAATTAGCTAGGATAAAAGAATGAAATAATATTACTTAAATGTCAGTGAACCATTTTATGTTTGGTAGGAGAAGAAAGGGAAGAAAGAAGAGACGTTGCAGGTTGCCTGGTGTTGACTCTGTGTTAAAAAGCCTTCCTGCTGAAGAAAATGATGAGAGTAGCGAAAACTGTGAGCTTGTTTTCATCTTTTGGTAACTGGTGGGGATGCCTTGACCTGAGGGAGAAGTGCATGGTGTCACTTGCCATGAGAATATCATGGTCTGAAAGATACAAAGACAGTCATATGAAGAGTGAGAGCTATGTTTAGTGCTAAGCATCTGTTAAGTTGGAATATCTGATTTCTTCTTGTATTCTGGAGACTTCTCCTTGCATCTCTTCTACTCAACTATTCTAATCAGTGATTTCAGAGCTTAATTCTGTTTTCTTTAGTGTACTATTAATAGGTGTGAGAAGCCTTCAGTTTTTTTTGTTTGATGTTAGGAAACACAGCGTTTCCCTGCTAGTGTTAGTGTATTTTAGAGAGCAATAAGATGATTTTTTCCCCAGTCTACCTCACACAAAGATCTCTTTCTTGTCAGCTGACTGGCTGATTTTACTTGCAAGCCAGATCTTTAATTTCCTGCATTTTCCTTTGTGGCTAGAAAGCCAGCAGGAACATTGGCTGGCACTTCACTGGTGTTCTGGGAACTGTTGCTGCACAGATTCATGCCTTGTGATTGAATGATTAATATGTTAATCCCCTGTGCAGAACAAAAGTCCAATGAAAATGTGGGTGCTCAGGAATGTAGGGAGCTTTTAAAAGTGAGTGTTTTTCAATTAGAGGGGATGCAAGAATACTTCCTATGAACTCATCTTACATGTTTAAAACATTTATAGTGGGCTGTAAATAAAGCATGTTTAATTCAATTAGAATTATTCATCCTCATTAAATATAACAAGCTAATTGTGGTTTTTTTTAGTGGGTTGGGTTTTATGTTTTTTGGCGTTTTTTTTCTTTGAAAAATGATTGGTCATAACTCTGCAATGTAATAATAAATATGTGAAATCTTTTTTATGCAGCTATAAGTAGTTCTTCTTCTGATGACAGTGATGAAGGAACAGACGAAGAAATAAAAAGTGAAGAAAGTGACATAGATGAGAGGACAGAAATGGTATTTTTGTGTGTTCCTTAAGTTAATAGAATTTAAACATCTGTACTTGAAACTCTGGAAAAAGTAAAGTAGATGAAATATAGGCCACAGATGGTAATTTAGCTGGAATTAAAAGCATAATTTTGTTATTTCTGGTGTTTACTGTGGTTGAGATTTTGAAAATTATACAATGTCATTTTCTTATAGAACTATATGATAAAAATACTAAGAATACATATTTGTTTCTTTTCATTTAATTCTACACAAAAGGCTTATGTAGAGAAAATGCAGGATACTAGATTTTCCACTTTTGTGGGTGTTCTAAAAATTTACTTGTCTCTGCAGATTGGACAAACCCTAATAGCAGCAGGATGTTTGTCTTGTATTTTACTGTGACAGAGGCATGTCAACCCTGGTCTTAAGTTAAAATGTAGAGAGGATTGTTTTCAAGGAAAAAAAAAAATATTTTTCGACAGTAAATGGTTGACCTGAAGATGTGTAGAATTTAATGACTACAGTGTGGGTGATCTGAAGCAGCAACACCTAACAAATTTCTGGATTTTTTTTTTGTAGTAAAATACTTAAGAGAATGCAAAATTTTAAAAAAAGGTTTACAAGATGAATTTGCAGATGCTTTCAAGAGAAGTAATGCTAAATAGTTTACATTAAGGCTGTTTTCCACTTGTATCTTTACTACTGAAGTTATTTTTTCACAACCAATATATTGTTTTCTTTCACTGATCTGTTGTAGAAAGAAGAACAAGACACTCATACAAAAAGGGACATGGAAGAAAGAGCAATAAGCATAGAAATTCCTGAAGTCTTGAAAAAGAAGCTTGAGGAAGACTGCTACTATATTAATAGAAGAAAAAGGGTATGAAATAAAAGTTGGGACTCCAGTGTGCATGGGGATGTCAAATCTAATGTGAGGAGATTGTCAAAAGTAGTTTTTGTTTATACAGCTCCTGAAGGTTTTTAACTTCACCTTTTTAGCTTTATGGTGAGCTCAGTCAGATTGGGCAAGGAAGAATACAAGGAGCGTAGGGAGTAAACTTCTCTATAGCTGTAAGAGTGGCTTGTCATATTTAAAACAGTGTAGTGTTGGTACCTATTGTGCTTTAGACTGCAGATTGCTTTTGATAGCTGGAAATGCTGCAGACCTGTTTATTTGACCATGTTTCTTGTTTCTCCTGATGCTGATAAAAATACAGTTTAAGGGTTGAAATTAGACAGTCCTGAATTTGCTTTATGCACTAGACATTTACTAAATTAGTTGGTACATTACAAGCTCCTATTCTAACTTGGTATACTTACTTACTGATTTTATAAGACATTAATTTGTTGTTTCTTTCTCAGCTAGTGAAGCTTCCTTGCCAGACAAATATAATAACCATCTTGGAGTCATATGTAAAACACTTTGCAATCAATGCTGCGTTTTCAGCCAATGAAAGGTCTCGGCACCATCAGATGACTCCACATTCTAATATGAATCTTCATTATGTGCCACCAGAGAAGAAGTAAGTAATCTTTAGTCCACTGCTGTTGTCACAAGAAGAATGACCTTGCATTCTGTGTTCTGTTTTAGGGCTATTCACTTCTGTGAGCTTATACCATAATGTATATCCATTTACAGGGCTGAAAGTATCTGACAGATAACTGCTGTAGAGTAACCATGATAATTTATCAGTGAGAGAGTTCCTATACTCTGAAAATTTACTATGGAAAATTTACTGTTTTATCATAAGCTCTAACAAATATCGAGATCTGACTGGAAGAATGTGTTGCTGTTGTCAATGTGAAGAATTTCATATCTGATATAAGAACACCCTGCTTAGATAAACTTGAACAGGTTCAAGTTTTAAAAAGGATAAAAAGTTAATACAAACACTTATAAAGAATTCCAAGTGCAAATTGTTTGTTTAAAATGGACATATGATCTTAAATCCTAGAGTCAGTATATAGGGAAACTGTGGTAACACAAATCCTCATTCATTGAAATTGATGGTGTCTTAGTCTGTTTTCTCAGTTGAGCTTCAACTTTCTCAGTGTGTTCTTTTACTATGTTACAAATGCATTAACCATGCATGTTTCCAGTGTGTTAGTTTTTGATTGTTTTGAGGATTTTTTTTCTCTTAAATATTTTTGATATTAGATGAGACTGCTTCTATCTAAGTACAATGGGGTGAACTCTTGGTATTTTATCAAAGAGAAATCCTGACTTGCGTTAGTGTTCTATTTCAATGGTGTGTAATTTTGCTATTCCTTGCAGTATTTTAGCCTATGCGAGTTGTTATTTTGTTGATGTCATTCATTCTTTGACAGATTGACTGTTTTCCTTCTTTGTACTATAATCTCCCAAACAAAAGGTTAGGTGAAATATCAGAAATACAAACAGAAGGTGTTACACACATGATTTTTACAGGTTTGTGTTTAAGTAACTTCCTCAATAAAAACAGTGCTTTAGTAAAAAAAATGGATATAGTTTTTGATCATTAAGTAGGAGTTATTCAGCTGATATCTTCATTTTTTTCCCCTTACTGCTCTTACACTGAAGGTCATTGACTTTCTTGGATTTATAGAATTTCTGTACATGGTGGTCCCCTGGCTCAATTCATATATAGTAGTTTTAGTAGGTGGTATGAAATACTGGAGGTTTGGAATTTCCAACATGGATCATTTTGGCAGAATCAAATTCTGTTACCATATACATATGTGCACTTGAAACATGAGAGGAGAATACCTTCACAAAGGTGAGAGGTGTTGCAGGTGTGCTGCACTCTGTTTTTGGTTCTGCTTGTAATAGGTGATGAGTACAGGAGCTAACGTTGTGTTTTACACAGACCTGAAGCTGAAATTCCTGGTAGCCTCCAAATGTCTGCTCTGATTACCAGTGCAGACCACTGGAAACTGCTCTCCAATGCAGATGTATCTGGTTTTGTTGGTTCACTGGATATCTCCTGAGCACAGCCTTAACTGCATCGTAGTGGCTATAGGTCAAATTCTGCTTTATGTCTATTAGACAGAGATCCAGTCTGTTGAGTACATACTTGTTCTGGCAGATGCCTCTTTTGTCAGTGTAGTGAACTTGGAAAACCAAAATAATGTTTACCTGAAAAACATCTAACTTTATTTACTCTACAGCAGATGTTATTAGTTTAGTGAATAGTAATACAACAGAATAGTTGTGTGATCTTGTTTGAGGTTATGAAGCAGACCTTTAAAAAAATTTGTCTTTCTGAAGCTAACAAGAGCAATCACCATCTTTTGAAGTGTGTTTTTAATCGCTTATTGCTACTTACTAATTGAATCAGCACATTGTACTTATGATGTTAATGGACCGTATTAAGGAGCAATTTTGTACAACTATGCTGAAAAATTTTGCCATGCAACTTTGACATTCACAATTTTTTTCCCCTGTAGTGTCGAGCTATGTAAAGAGATGGTGGATGGGCTGAGAATAACCTTTGACTTCACACTTCCCTTAATTTTGCTCTATCCTTATGAACAAGCTCAATTTAAGAAGGTGACTTCATCAAAATTCTTTCTTCCTATCAAAGAAAACTCAGCAAATACTAACAGGTAGGTTAGATATAAGAAGTTTAATGCTGCTTATCTCAAAAGGTAGGAGAATGTGGTGTTCATGGTTTTTAACTTTAATTTGAAGATAAGTATACTTCTGGAAAATAGTATTTAATAGGCCTCATCACTTTAATAGTTATTATTAGGAGGAGACTGTGTAAGATCTGTGAACCTAGAAGAGTTTCTTTTGTGGGCTTTCGTGGGTAGAGCCCTGACCTCTTCAGTTCTGTAACGCTGCCTTAATTTCCTAGAAATCAGGAGGAACTTTCCCCAAGCCCTCCTCTGCTGAACCCGCCCACGCCTCAGTCGACCGACAGCCAGCCCACCACAGGGGAGCCCGCCACGCCGAAGAGGCGGAAAGCAGAACCCGAGATCCTGCAGTCGCTGAGGCGTTCGACGCGCCACAGCTCCAACTGTGACAGGCTGTCCGAGAGCAGCGCGTCCCCGCAGCCCAAGCGGCGGCACCTCGAGACCCCAGCTTCCATGCCAAAGCTCTTCTTGCACCTGGAGAAAAGTAGGGTCTTCTCTTTGCATTGTTGGTTTAAACAAAGTGTAAAGCTCTGTTCTTTGTAATGCTGCGTGGAGTGTGAACTGAACGATAGAAGTGGGAAGTCGTTACTTTTTCTATCAGTTCTTTAACTCTGGGGCCTTATTACCAAAGAGGAAATACAAAGCAATAATCTCAGTACTTCAGTGTATTTTTCCACAGGATGCAACAAGCTGCTTTTCTGAGAGTCTATTTTAGGATAGCCTTTATTGAATTTCAGTGTTTAAGACTTCAAACGTTGTAGAAGGCCTTAGATGCATTTAATGGCCTACAGTTCCAAGTAGTAAAATTTTTCTTATTTCTTTTGTTTTGTTTTGAAGAAACCCCTGTCCATAGCGGGTCGTCTTCACCTATAACTTTGACTCCTAGCAAAGAAGGGAGCACGGTGTTTACTGGCTTTGAAGGTAGAAGAAACAATGAATTGAATGAGGTAACAGACTTTGATGTTACTGTCCTAGATTCAATGATTAAAAGTTTTGTGGATCTCAGAGTAGGGCTATGTAAGAAAAGATTTTATTGGTATTACTTACTTCATCTTTGAATTTGAAGTGCTGTACAGACTAAATTATTTATGATGTTACAACGTTTCCATAACCAGTATTTTCATATTTTATGTGTAGGTTTTGTCCTGGAAATTAATGCCAGAGAATTATCCACCAAGTGATCAACCACCACCTCCCTCGTATATCTATGGGTCTCAACATTTGCTGAGGATGTTTGGTAAACTGATGCAAAATTTTCTGCTCAATCAAAGTTGCTTTACTTTTTTTTCCAGTGCTGATATCTGTGTGATTTTTGTTTGCTTTATTACACTTACTTTTATTCTTGGAGGAATGTACATTTTAATCTATTTGGAACTTTTGGGCTATTCATAGATTTGGTTATTTTTTATTGGCTCTGTAAGCCTTCATTTAAGAAAAGCAGCGTTATTTCCAGTACACTATAAAACATCATTAAACCCAGCAGCATTAACTTTTTTCAGCATGTTTCTATTTTGTAAGGCTTTGAAAATTGAAAGTAGCTTGCAAGGAAAAATGGGGTCTGTGGTGAGAAGGAATTTTTGTATTGTTTTCTGTATAGAATATATATAGAATATATATATTCTGGATAAAAATAACTTGAAGTTGCATTTAAAAGAAGAGGTATAAACATTATTTCTTTTATTCACAGTAAAACTACCAGAAATACTGGGGAAGATGTGCTTTCCGGAAAAAAACCTAAAGGCTTTAGTAAAACACTTTGAGATGTTTCTGAGGTAATGTGACACAATGTACCACAGCAGTGCTTCGATTGTTACTTAGGTCTAAACGTCCTGGAATGGCAAAGGGGGTTTAAAAGAAGATACTCATTTTCTATAACTACAAGATTATGATAAAATTAGTATACCATTTTAACGATAGCAATTTGAGTAAAGATGAATATGTTTTATTTTTTAATTCCAGTTGAAGGGAATTGGAATTTGCTACTTTGAATTTTGATGAACACATTGATATAGAGCTGAAGTGGGAAAGTTCTTTGATATGTATAGAATGACAAATCTGACTTGGTTAAGTAGTATGTTTTATGAAGAAGTGCAAAGTCTGCATTGGTATTTTTTTAGAGTGTGATCTTGAGAGTTTTGATGTCGTCTCAATATTAGCAGGGAGAGAAAGTTGTGCTTTAAAATGTGTTTTTAATTATGGTGGTTTCTTAAAAGAAATATCTGTCTTAACTGAGCTTTGAACAGAAAGGTTTCTCAGTGATGGAGTGCAGTGGTTTGTAGAGATACACAACCCTCTCTGACCACACCAGCTTCACCATTGGAGTCAGTAAAGGTCATACCTGCACCATGATCAGGTTGGTTTATCAGGTACTGTAATTAGTATTTCTGCATGACATTGAGGGTGTGGTTAGATATCTGGTGTTGGCACTATGTTGTGCAGTGTCAGTGCACGCGAAAGTAAAATTGCCCAGGAAACCTTTCAGGAGAAGGTGTTGTAGTTGGTAATGGAACAGATGGAAATTGTAACTTAAATTTGGTCAGTGACTTAAGTAGCCACCTAAAGAAAGGTAACATAGTATTACACCAGCACAAAAAAACTTTGCATTAGAGATCAGGGAGATGAAAGCTTTTAAATGCTTTTACTTTAATTGCTTATTGAAAGCAGAAGATGTTTCCAGTATCAGAGTTTCTACAATACACAGTTTTTCTCTGGCAACAATTGTCAACTTTTACTGATTTCATTTTGTATCTCTTTTGTCAGATCCTTGTTGGCATTCAAAATACCTTTAAATTGAACAGGACAGAATTAGAGCTTGTTGTTGGAAGACTTTTTGCTTGAAGTAAATATTTCTTAGGGAGCTTAACTCCCTGTGGATCAGATCAGTTTTTATCAGACCTTTGCCTGTTCAGATTCTTTTGTGTTGATCAGAGCAGATCTCTGTTCTTTGGTGTCTTTAATACCATGTTTTCATATCCATTCTACGGATAAGCTTTGGTGGAGTAGAATAGACAAAAGGAGAAACATGTCCCCTAGACCCCTTACAATAAAGGATGCTTATTGGGAAAGGGTTGCTTAAGGGAACTGAAATTTCTAGTGATAGTATTTATATGTGTTTTACTTGTCCATCTGAGCATCTCATTGAAGTGTGTAGTCATCTATAAATAGAAATAAATCATGTTTCCACATCAGCATTTTTAGGGGAGACAGAACTGTGCTTTTGAAGCAAATCTCTCAGTAGTTCCCCCTTTCCATGCTTTGTGTTGTGGTGGAGAGTCCTCCAAATACACAACCTGCATTCCTTTTAGAAAACACTTAACCAGCATTGTGCTTCAGTCCTTGAGGCCAGGCTGCAACTAAACCAAAATGAGCCCCCCAAGGCAGCATACTGTGGATATCACCTATCTGTTACAATAAAGTGTTTGAAAGCTGTGTTTTTTCAAGCACTTTCTTTTTTGACAGTGTCAAGAAAGCTTCGAAGTTACAGTTACTGCTGTAGGAAGCAATTTAGTCTTAGGTAATAAATACTTTTCTTAGTCTACTTTCCTTGTCAGCTAAGCTAACTGGGCAACAGAAACCAGTGCAAATTACTAGATACTTTTTTCTTAACATGTATTCACATGGTGCTGTGCAAAGTTTTTCATTTGGGTATTTCTTTCTTTGTGCTGCTTGTCATTGAAAGTGCTGCAACATTACATTTCCTAGACACTTGTTCGTGCTTGATTTTTATCACAGAAAGAGTTATGCATTATCTGTTTCTAATCACAAGAAAACTTGAGTTTGAGGTGACATCTTGGACTGATGCCTGGAAAATAGATGTTCCCAACAACATTAGAGTGAATATAAAAGCAAACTTTTACTTGAAAACTTTCAGGTACAAAATATGGCAAAAATCACATGTGATATAGTAATTCTACCATTTTTATAGGGTTAGTCAATTAGTATACTTACCATATACTGTCCAATTAAAAGGTTGGTTGGTTAGGTAATAATTGCTGGGGTCCTGCCCCACTGAAAGCAGATCAGAGGTTTCCTTTGCCCCACTTTTTTATGTCTGGTCCAGATTTTTGTTGGAAAACAGAACACCTGTGTAGTTGGTTCTCTTCTTGGAATGAGACTAAAACAATATTTAGGAATGTGTTTGTAAGGCTAGCTTATAGTTTCTAAATGTAGGGAAGGATAGGAAAAATACTAGAAACAACAGCCATGCTTTAGCAATCTTCAAAGCTACAAATACATGAAACATACAAACAGCTAAAAAATCTTAGGCATCAGTACTAGTTCTTCAGTTTGCCCATTCTGTCATTTTCTTTTCAGGAATGAAAGGATTAATGGATGTTTATTATAAATATTTTATATCAGTTTTGGCTTAACTTTTGAACAGTGAGAACTTCTCTAAAAGGTCTGTATGCATTAGGTAATAGCAGCCAGTTTACTTAGGACTGCTTAATTTTTTAACTTTTTTTTTAGTGAACTGCTCTTGAGTGAGAAGCTGAAGTAATCTTCTTTATTTCTGTAATAGCAGACAAAGAACTGATGTGTCTGCTTGCATTAATAAAAGTACTCCTGAATCTTCTTTGACATCTAAATAGAGTAGTGCAAGTATAAGTAGTTTATGTATTATTAAATAAAACTTTCGTGCAGTACACAACTGATATAGTTCTTGCATAGATACTGATTAAATTTTGAATTACGATTTTGTGGCTAAAATTTACAGTTTACCATTTGTACTATTAATCTCCTGTGGGCTGAGAAACTGAGACTTATTTAATGTCATACTTTTTCTGGAAGCTTGTTGTCTTGAGTTTACTTAGGACATGATAGATGCATTAAATTAGCTTTGAGATGCTACATGGATAATATTTTCCAGTCACGCCCTCAGACTGCTGCTAGACAAGATTTTTCTCAATTTCCCAGACAACATATATTTTTAAGGAATATATGAAATGCATCTTTTTGAGTTTCTTGTTAAATAGAAACTCTACCCTCTGTGCTTAGTCCAGCTTTCTACAATTGTGCAAAATAAAAATTTCTTCATGGAGAACATGAAAGTTGATTTCTCAGTAATAGAATTTGCTGAAGAAAATCAGTTTCTCAAATTAAGTACAAAACTCTGAATCTTAAATCATTTATTTCTGGAATAATCCTTAGTACTTGCAATCTAAAATAGACTCACCAGGTGGTTTCACTGAATTTCACTTAGTTTGCATTTATTCTTCAGGACCAAGCAGTGGAAGCTAATGCTTTAACTGGTGCTAACTGGTAATTGGACTAGTGAAAGACTCCTGATTAAATCTTCTTGCCTGTTAATAGCTTTAGAGGAAGTACTAGCTTTAAACTAATTCCATTATTTCAGCCACTTTTGATATAAAATGCTGCTATTTTACAATTTCCTGGCACAGTAAGGTGCCTAACATGCCACCAAAGGTTGACTCAGTGATGAGAAATGACTGGCAGGAAGGTGCCCATTTCTGTTTTTCTGTTTCCATTAATTTGCACACAGCCTTGGCTTGGAAAACTGTTTTGGAATCAGAGGCCTCCTCCTAGATCTGCTAACCAATAGGAGCTACCTAAAAGTTAGGAGGGTATGTCTGTTTTTACAAGAGCAAGACCCATCCATCATTGAGGTAATTTCAGAGAATGTCATTTGCATTTTAGGAAAAAAGGCAAATTGAAGTGGTACAGAAAGGCATAGACAGATATTTTGTGTTTGATGAAATACAAAAGAATGAATAAGTGATGGAATATTTCTAAAGTACTGCTTCTAAAATTTCTATTTTTTTTTTCAGATGAGGCCTATGTACTATTTCAGATTATTGAGAGCTAGCAATCAAATATTTTAGTTTTGTTAAAAACCCACAGGTGTTTCAAACTCAGTATTTCCTTTAAACTTAGATCGCTTTTATTTTTTTTTTCCTGATGCTCTAAAATCTGCTTGTATCTGTTTCCCACTCAGCTCCATGGGTAGAAAAATATTTTGATACTGTTGTGCTTTTCTGAGAAGGAAGCCAAATCAGAATGTGACCAAATTAGAGGACTGTGATAATAAAATGTGTATATACAAAGATGACAAGTTGTTTCAAGTAACCTTAAGAAATAGATCTCTAGTGCTGACAGCACATTTTGAGTAGTAATTTTATTATATATAAATGCAGTGGTGAATTATCACCACTAGTCTGTGCTAATGTACAATTATGAGAGGCTGTTTGTGTCTGAGGATGAAAATACTGAGCATTGCACATGGTAAATGGATTAGAAGACATCTTTAGTTAGGCAAAGTTGCTTTGTGATAGAGTTCCTGCTCATTGTGAGTCAATGTGACTTCAGTTGCAAAAGGGCAAGTAATTAAAAATCACATTCTGAAAGATGGAAAAGAATGCAATTGTGCCAGTGTTTCTTATATTGTATTATTAAGTAATTAATAGTGTTGAATTTTACTGGGTTTTTTTCTCTTAATTTTTTGAATTAACCAGATACTTGGTTTTGACACACTAGAAAACTTCATGGAATTGGAACCTAAATGTGAGAAAATCAAGTTTCTGAGTATAAATGGAGATGTCAATTTAGAGTGTACAAACATGTAAAACAACATTTTTTTCCAAATTTTGAAATGCTATGAACTGAAGGAATTCTGTTTGCACCGTGCCATATTTTAGGGCATTACTACCTGGTTTTGGGGCTTTGCTGAATTCATTGAATGGGTAGAAAAGTAACTTCCATTTTGGACCCTGTCAAACTTTTGGCACCTTTAGGTTGAATGCTTCTTAGTGAGTACCTGGTGTTGTGCAGGTTCTTACTTTCAGTGGGCTTTGCTGGCTGCTTGGTCTGCAGAATGTGCTCTTTGGTGCTTATTGTCCTTGACTAAAGTTTTGTTACATTACCAAAAACTGTTCCTGAAACTCACCATGTGGATTACTTCTCTTCCTGCTGCTTTCCAAATCATCAGGCGCCTGGGAATTTGAATGACCATATTGCTAGTCAATAGCTGAGGTTTGGATCATGTACCTAAATTGAGAGGTTGTCCCAAATACTTTAAATGTGTTACGGTGGCTTTTTTAGATGGCAGCTCTGGGAACCTGTGCTGGCCTGGCCACAAGTGGGTCTTCATCCTCAAGACAAACCAAGGATCCAAAAGGTCTTTGGGAAAATTTTATTCTCACTCAGTCTGGTTCTTGGAAATGTTAGGATGGTAGCTTGGCATCTTCAGGGTTCTCCACATTTTTTCTTAAAAGGCCAAGGAATATGATCTCAGTTTCTATATATCAATGAGTGACAAGAGTCCAGTCAACAAAACAGGCCTGTTTACTCCTTTAGCATGATTCTAGAGACACTGGGTATTAGAATAAACATCTGAAACTTCAATTCACTTCTGTTGGCTGCAATGGGGTTATGATGGACTTTGTCTTCTTTTGCCTGAACAGCTTTCCAGATGGAGACAGGCCTATAAATCGGGGAGGACTGAGGGTCAGAAGGTGGCATATGTTATTTTTGTGAACCCAAAGCCTTTTAGTTTTCAAATCCTGCATTTGAGTAATAGTGTCAGAGATGAGGTAACTTCTTAATCTGCAAATGACATTTCTTTTGATGAGGTGACTCGTAGAGTTAGGACCTCTAATGGTCTTCTAGCAAATTTAGTTAGATCATTACAGTAGCCTTTCAAACAGCATCTAGATCAGGTCACTGATCTCATCAGAGCATCTGCTTACCTTTTAAAACTCTGTAGCCAAAGTGTGTAAAGTCACCTTCCTGGAAACTTTTCCTTTGGACTCTGTCTTCTTATACCTTAATGGCTGAGTGAAGCCTTTTCTGGGGTCCCCAGGGTCAGCCTGATATTCCTGGATAGAGGGGCAGATATTCCTGGATAGAGGGGCACCTCAAGGCACCACTTACCCTAGGTATCCTGGGCTGTGTCCCAAGGCTTCTCAGCTGGCTAGGCAAGCTAGTGATACCAGCTCTTAGAATCAGCCCTCAGTGATTTTCAGCTCAAGCTTGCCCGCCGCCAAGCAGACCAGGGAGAGAGGAGAAGCGCTGTGTAGAGTTCCACTTTATTGCAGGCTCTGTGAAGGTTTCCAGGGACGGCTTTCTTCTGCCTTCTGGGCAGGGGTGAGGGGTTTTTGTAGGGAGTGAGGGTTTTGGAAATTGTCCAATGGTAAGGTCAGGGTAAAAGTAGCCAGTAGTCTTACAAAGAGATAAGAGAGGGTCCGAGAGCAGGAGGGGGTTTCAACTAGGTCCGACTACCATGACTAAGTATTTCTTTATCTCAGGCAGCTGACCTCCAAAGGGGCCTTACAGGCTTCTTGGCTGCAACAGCTGAGGATGTCTTTCTAAAAAGTAAGGTTTTCTTTTCTTTGTCATTTTCATGTTTCTGGGCTGTCCCTAAGTTTATTCATGTGATGGTAGCTGATGTTTAGAAGAATTCTTTTCTTCATTCAGAGAGTTCTGGTAATAAGTTGTGTTGGTGGTGTCAAGACAAGGCCCACCAGAGGATGCTCCTAAAACTCATAACTAATTCAGTGACTCTTTTTGAGATGTGTTTATGATGTGTCAAATGGCTTTCTAATGTGGATAGTGATAATTCAGTTCTTTTTGGTAGATCTGCCTGTATAGGTCAGATGGTAGTGCATTTGTGAGGCTATTGCTTGCTTAAAAACACCCACACTTGAAGATCAGAACATAGCTTGAAGAATTCCTCAGTTGCCTAAGTTGTTATTTTTTCCTTGTCTCTATCCCCTCTAGACCTTTCTGAAGTGTTGCCGTTCTAGGAACCTGTGATAGGAAGGAAAATAGCTGCATTGTACCATGTTACCTCTGTGCTCTAAGCATGAGTGTAATGCATGAGTTTGTTTTTGGGGACATTCATGATGAAAAATGCATGCAGTCTCAAATCAGTGTGGATTGTGCATCCCAGAACTTGGTTGCCCATCAGCAGTCTCACTGTGTAGATGTATGCATATTAGCTCCATAAAAAGTCTAAAAATGAAAAAGGCAAGAGTGCAACAGGTGACAGAATTGATCAGATTTGTAAATTAAAAATAATGAAACAATTTCTGAACAGCTTCACAGCTATGTGCTTTCTGATCTACTGCTGAACGTTGGCTCTGTCTGCTAATTACAGCTCCCTCTGTCTTTAAATCTTGGCTCATGACTTGCAGGTAACAGTGTAATAGATCTTGGTGCTGTTTTAGCTTGTCCAAGAGCGAGGCAATAGTGAAATATCCAGTGGGCAAAAGTCTTAGGAGACTCCTAATATTTCTGTGCCAGCATTCTGCACTGTGATGTCTTTGAATAGAAAGCAGCTTCCGAAGGGCCCCTGCTCTTTATATACAGATGTAGAAGGGATCGGGACAGAAGCTGACTGCGTTCCTTTGTTACAGCGCGGGCGCGGTCACAGGGTGCTAAAGAGCGACCGGCGCCTGTGAGCCCGGGGGCGCGGGGCTGTCGGGGCGCGGCTGTAGCGGCACTGATGAAGCGGTGAAGAGACGGGTTCTCGTTTGGGTGTCCGAAGATTCTTTATTCAGGAAACAGGAATAGCGAAGGGGTCTAGGGACGCAGAATAGAGGTTCAGGGACGAGAACAAGGAGGGGCCGGAGGGCACAGGGTTATAAACGAGACAAATGGGGCGGATCTGAGGGTCAGGGGCCAGTAGGGATAGGGAAAAGTTGTGCAGAGGTGTAAACAGGAACCGGGGGGAACCAGCAGGGTAATGTGGGTGAGGTACTGCGGCACGACAGAGCCAGTGGGGTTCAAGGGAAGGAAGAACATTCTAGGAGGGGTGCATATATGGTGAATGGAGGCTGAACAGGATGACACAAACTTAAATCAATAGAACAGTGAAACCTAAGAGATATTAACAGTGGCTGCAAGGGCCCATGGGAGGAAGGTTTTCCTCACCCTAATCTGTTGGGGTGTTTCTGCCCAGTTGCATTGGTCCCTGCAGGGTTGAGGCATAATTATCCTAGTGGCAGGCCCCTGGGGCTCCACATTCCTTCTGTTGTTTTCTCCTACTTCTCTGCATAAAATAATTTGTGTTGGCTAGCTCTGGGGTATTTTGCTTTTCACAACAGTTACATGAAGAACAGGAAGATCTCTATTTGAGTGTTTGTGTGCATTCTGCCTGGTTTTTTGAGCTGTAGCTGTGGCACAGCATCTCAGCTAAAATTTCTCATCTATACCAGTTGTCGCTGGAGCATGCACCAAACTGGCACGTATGACTGATGATTAAGCAAAAGTCAGGATATTTGGAAGAGAAAGTGAGCCTGTTTCCCATTAAAATTCTTGGGTCAGCTACCCAAATGCTCTCGAAAGGTTATTTTAAAACATGCTCCCTTGTATGATCTAGCTCTTAGTACAGCGTTTTACTGAATGATATCCAAAGACACTAAGACTTTCATCAGCCCCTGTAATTTTTTAATGTCTTGGAGTCACTAATGTGTGTTAATGAAGAATTATTAATTAAATACCACTTGTGGCTCATTTTAACCATATACAATCTAAGTACATTCAAAGTTAGGGCTAAGTCTGTTAAGTTTTAGGCTTTCCCACACTTGCTTCATACCAACCCCTCGCCATAGAAAGCGATTTGTAGCTAACTGAAGTCAGAGGTCATAGCAGTTGATGACTTGGGTATTTTATTAGCTTCTAAATTGCTATAATTTCAGTATTCTTTCTTAGTCGTTTGAAACATTTTACATCAGAAACCATTTAGGCCCCTCTATATACTGTTAATTACAGAGCTGCTGTGAAATAAGAAAGTATGGAAAAAGTTGACAATGTGCCTTCTAAATTAACAGTGTCACCATGAGGGATTGATTTCTTCTAAAAAAGTTTTTATTTCTCACTACTTTTTCCAGAATTAGTAGGATGTAACTAGTTATTCCTCCAGTTTAGTACTTGTTTGATGCCTGTGTTCAAGCACAAGGATTGGGGGGATGTGGAAAAAATGAACCCTTTTTCATTTGTCTGCAATTTTGTATTACCACCATTTTCTATGAGCTCTGAGCAATTAATATATTTCTTATTAAAGTGCTTTATTTAGAGGCTCTTGCCAGTACTCTTTGATGCTCTAGCTCTCTTTAGATCAAAGGACATGTCTACTTCAGGCAGTACAGCAGTGAGTGAGGTTGGAGAAGGCCTGTAGTTTTTATGGCATTCAGCTGAACTTTTTTATTTTTTAATTTGGACTTTCTATGTCCAAAGTGTTGGCTATGCAAAACTGATATTTTCAGCTTCCAATAGTGAAGTCATCACCCCAGCCACTGTTTCTTGAGAGAACATAGATTCTGTAAATGACATTGTTTACTGTTGTTTCTTTTGCTGCCTACTCTTAAAACATGTAACTAGGATTTTGCCATGTTCATTGATGCTGATCTTTAATATCCAGGTATTTTTGAAGGTCTATGTTTTTTTCTAAAGTACAGCTTGATTGTAATCTTGACTTTAATAACCATTTTTCCCTTTTGCTTCCATTTATATATCCAGTGTCTTTGAAATCAAAGGAAGGAGCAGAGAGCTTGTAGTAATTTTAGCTGTTTGTTACTGTTGTTCGTAGCAGCACTGTTCATTTTCATTTTAAGTCTTAAACCAAAGAAACAATTATGTGTTAGCAGAGCAGGAAAAGATCATAAAATATTGGATGCTTGGCGGTTTGAATAGTATTTGTGAACCATTTTGCTGAAATATGAAATTAAGGAACTGAATTTGCGAAGGATGTGTTTTGTAATTGAAACCCATATTTAAATCAGGTACTCCTGAAAGATGGAGACCCTAAATGCACAGGCACATGAAACATATGAAAAGTCATAGCTTTACTTGCCTTAAAAGATATAGTTTGACTTAGTGGCTCCTGGCTATTTGTATGAGATACACAGTGATAACTGAAAATACTGGTTTGGTCATAAATGAAAATAGTGTGCTGAGCAGGTAACTTACAGAAATAGCAGAAAGATCTCTTAATTTTTTCCCTTCTGTGCTATTTATTTGAATTATTTTTCTGAGTCTAGCTTTAACTTTTGGAATTTTTAATTTTGTTTTGTTATTGAGCTTGAGGAATTTTTTTTAATGCTTGTTGGATTTCAGAATGATAGGGCAAGGCTGTTTCTCACTATGTGAAATGTGTTAAAAATAGGGCAAGTCCTTTGTATGCCAAATTTCAAAGGGTAATAATTCCCAGGTTGTGTTTTTCCTGAGCTTAAAAATTAATTTGAAAATAGCTTTTCTCTTAAATGTTTCATATTCTGTTCTCTCTTTTTTTTTTGGTGTGCTTTCAGGTTTTTAGCAGAATACCATGATGATTTCTTCCCAGAATCTGCTTATGTAGCTGCATGTGAAGCCTACTACAGTACTAAAAATCCTCGGGCGATCTACTGAAGCTATTAATAAGGATTAAATCCTGCTATACATAGCCCATGACAATGCTATTCTGCTACATGGCTACAAGATGGAAACGGAATTGAAACAACTTCTGGAGTTGAAGACACTGGAAAATATCTTTATGATGGTTGGATAACTTAGGAATGGAGAACTACTTTTCAGAGATATGTATAGACAGTGGTGTGAGTCACTCCGAGGATTGGATATAAATCTGACTCCAGATGAATGAAGAAGCCTTGTTCAAACTTTACTGCACAGGACTACACAGAGTAATAAAAAGCAAAGGAGACAAAAGCAGATGCATTGGCAACAGGACATTTTCATGAAGATAAATCACCATGCTATGTTTCATTTTAATTCAGCCTCTCCTGAGTGAGAAATAAGACTTGACTAAACAGTTACATGAATTTGTAACTGATATCTTATGGATTTTTCCTCACAAATTACATTTCATTTGTGGAACTGTCATGATAGAAAGGATTGCTTAATGTAAAGGTGGCTTTGCTATTTGGCTAATGTGACATCTGCCTCAAAAATGGCTTTGTTGCTTGAATGCAAGATGTGTTGCTGACTTTGCATTTTGCAAAGGTGTATATAGACCTTTCATGGTAAAGCTGACAAGGTTCCAAGCAGACCATACATTGCCAGGGATTTGGCATTTACCTGGCATTAAATGATTTCCAGAACCATTATGAAAGAACTGATTTTTTACAAGTAAATGGGAAATCCAGTGAAGTCATCGCAGTTTAATTGGCAAACACTTCTTATCTTAATAAAGTTCACAGTGGCTGCTGTGTGGATGTGTGATTTTGACTAAAACATCTTGTTTGTGCTTAATTAGTATTTTTGAGGGTGCTAAGTGTGTGTATAATGAGAGGTGGGAGCACTGACAACATACGGAGAGGAGCCCTTTCTGTATCATTGGGTTTTCTGCAGACTTGAAGGATGTCTCTTTAGACTGTTTTAGACACTTTGGCTCTGGAAATAGAAGTTCAGTGAGAACTGAGTTCCTACAAATGTGACAACACATTCAGTAGAAATTAATTGAAACATAATTCTTGTCATTGAAACCACATGCAGGATTTAGAACACTGGCCTTCAAAATCCTTGGCTGTATCAAGATAGACACAGATTTTAAAAGCACTGAGAGAAAACAGGACTCTGATTTACAGACTGCATTAATCACTCTGTAATCCTTGGTTCAGAAAACTTCCACTTGTAATGCAGAACTCAAGTTTCCTCACAGATTTGCAGAAAGTGGTAATTTGGAGGCATCATCTTTCAAACATAAATGGCAAGCTTAGGCAAAGAGGCTGAAAGAAATGTAAAATCTGATGTTGGTATTCATTGTCACTTTTCAGAATTCTGTGGTGTGCTCAAGCTTTTGAACTCAAAAGATAAGGATTACCCAGGTTTTAGTAATTTAGTTTCTCCTTTTTAGAAAAACTTCTATGAAGAGTCTGTTGAGCTCAGTTGCTAAACCAGTGTTTGGCATGGATGCATGCAGATTTGGTGATAATTAATTCTAAAAATTGCCATTTAGCAGCACTATTCTTTTTTAAACATGTTTCTCATGTACCAAGAAAACCCCATATTTGTAAGCTTTCATCATTCCCAAATGACAGAAGTTTTGAATCTCTAGCAGAATCCACGTACATCAAAATTTTGCCAACATGTTTAATTCTAGGTTTAAATGCTGTTTCTCTAAAAGACAATTCAGCAAAATACAAACAAACTGTCTAACATGAGATTGTCCTAGGAATGCTGCCTGAAACTTCATCATTAATCCTTTCTGTTTTAAGAATGCTCATGTATAATAGGGCACATCTGGTTTTGTTCCATTTTTTGCATCTGTGAGTATAAGACAACAGAGTTTAAATGAACAGAGTTTAAATCCTATTTTGTGACTGTTTAAGTGTTGGAATGAAAATTTCTGCATCAAGGGGTCAGGAGTACTGTTGGTATTGCCTTGTGGAGATGCTCAAAAGATGTGAGAGGGGAAACATTCTGATGGTCCAGTTATAGCATAGTCTTTATGTGAACAGAATTTTTCATAAAATCCTCTTGAAGCTGCTGTTGGATATAATATTGCAAACTATCTTACTCCCGTAACAGCCAAAATCTTTTCTCCAAAGTTGCACCTCTTTGTGCTTCTTGACACTTCTAATTGATATAACTTTGGTATTTGAATATATATTTGAATTTTAAAACTTTAGGTTTATATATTCAATTATAGTAATGTGCGACTTTGACATCCCCCTTTACTGTCCCCTTCACTTGTGGCATTCAGAATTTTATACCTGATTTTGAAAAAGTTTTTTTAAGCTGCAGCAGTGGGAGACATTTGCAAAAACTTGAAAT
This sequence comes from Hylia prasina, assembly GCA_013397195.1. Lineage (NCBI taxonomy): Eukaryota > Metazoa > Chordata > Aves > Passeriformes > Sylviidae > Hylia > Hylia prasina. Next base: position 215,121 of record VYXD01002180.1, on the reverse strand, counting down.
AGATTGCTCAAGAGGGGCAGTTTTTACTAGTCTTCAAATATATAGAGACCACAGTGGGCCCCAAAATTCACTTGGAATGTAATGCTCAAGGGTTCTTGTGGCTAGGGAAGCTTGATAGTGTAGCCATACAGCCAGTGTGAATCTGAAGGAACTTTTTGAATATCTTTGACTGATCAGATACTTGATGGGATCCACATCCATCTGAGGTGATGAAAGTTGCACTTAACTGTGTGTCATTGTTTAGTTGCTCTTTGTAGAGTTGCTGATAGCATGTTTTCTAACCTGATTGAGTCAAAATGACATGGATTAGCTGAAGGAATGGGAAACCCTGACTGAAGCAGGCTGTGGGAGCCTTCAGAGGAGGAAATCTGCCAGCAGACTTCAGAGACAGCCCCTGCAGCAGAGGAGCTGAGCTGAGGAAGTAGGTTAATGGGCAGTGGTAGTTTATACCAACATACCTGTTTGTACAACTCACACGTGCTCTGTTTCTGAGGGAAGGCAGTTTTGTTTGTGTATTTCAGGAAGTGATCCCAGTGTAATTGCATTGCATACTTACACTGGTAGGACTATGCTGAAGGTGAGTCCTGCACTTCCCTTCAAGGGCGAGGTGCTCCCACAGTGGGTGTGATGTTGGGTTTTGGATATGACTGTTCTTGGAAAAAGGGAGAGAACAATTGCTGCCTGCCTGTAGAAGCAGGTGCTGCACCTGATGGGTGGGAAGAGAGCTGCCACCTGTGTGCCCAAGGTGCTTGGGCTGCACTCAGGACTCATTTCAGTACCTGCTCTGACTTGGCCACACAAAGGTGCCCGAGGAACTTTATGTGGTGCCACAGGATTATGAAACTGGCCTTATGTTAAGTGCTTCACATAGACAGTAAAGTTTACCAAAGAAGAATAAACAGAATATAACTTCAATATTCTTCTGCTCCTGATTTTAAGCTTGGTTCTATCATCCTTCAGGAAAAAAAAAGAAGAAAAACGTACTATTCTTTCAAGTGCAATGTCTAGAATTGCCATGTTGCCTTTCATTTTGCTATTGTGTTTTTCAAGCTCCTTTTTCAAAGCTCAGGCTTTCATGGAAGGTCCTTTTCTCACTGAGATGACGAATACAAATGTGACCAAGTGCTAATTAAGACTATGTTCCCTGTCCCATTCTGAAAGGAAGCTTATGCACATGTTAGGGTTTCCCTTGGCACTTGGTGTGGGCTAACAGCAAATGTGTTGTCACCTGTTACGTCAGGAATGTTTGATGGGAACTTGTTAAACACTAGTGTAGGATAACCTTGCTCTGGAGTATGCTGAAAGAAGTGTCTGCAGTCAAGGAGGAAATAAAAAGCTATTACTGCTTTTCATGTTTATATCATCCAATGTGTTACCAACACATTTGGGAAGAATGCCAGGGAGATTGTTATTGGAGTTAAAATGTATGTGTGTATATTAAATCCTTCATTCTGTGAAAATTATACATTTTCTTCACTGCCATCTTTAGCAGATCTTCCAAAAATATGTGTACTGGGGTGGAAATAAGCTGCTCAAGGCGGGGGGAAGGAAGGAACATTTATTATCCTTCGCCAAGTCTCAAGTCAATGCCAAATAGCCACAGCACAAGCATGCTTTGGCTAAATGTGTTATGTTTTCATCCTGTGTACTGTAGAATCTTTGTAATGGCACTTAATCACATTAACAAGTCAAGATACCTATTTCATTTTATACGTTAATACATCTCAGTCTCTCGAGGTTCCCAGTTCTAGATGGTGTGTTTACATTTGTTGTGCATTTGACCACAGTACAACCTTGATGTGTTTACATAGTCAACTTTTTCACTTGCATATGAAGCAATGAATTTGGAGGGATTTTCTGCTTTTTGTGTAGCTGCATGCTTTTTCTGTATGAAATCAGTGAATACAGGTACCACGCTGCTAGAGTCAGAGGTAGAAACAGTATAATATTTCTGTCTCAATTTTTGGTGGTTTTTACATGACAACAACCCCTCCCCCCAACTCCTAAACCATAATTTGGAATATATGTGGCTTGAGGAAAATGTTATCAGCAACGACTGAGTGGCAGATGCAGATGCTTACTAAGATCTAACTCGGTGCATTCTCCCCATTGCATGCATTATGTATTTTCCCCATCTAGCTCACATAGCAGATGACTTTTTTGCATTAAGGGTAAAGATTATATCAAGCTGAATAAAATCAGTGAAGTATAAACTTGTGTTCAAATATGAAAAGAAATCTGTCTTAAAGAAGAAATGAGGGGGGAAATGAAGTGCACGTTGTTCCTGCTGTCTGTCAGTTGGGAGTGGTTGCTTAGATCATGTGAGCTGGGCAACAGCATGAAGAGAATGAACAATGCTCAGATGCAAATTCATAAATCCCACCACTAATACAGACCTTTAAAAATGCATTCCATGGAATGGAGTAATTTCTCTGCCATTTTGTTTCTAGAAATGGTGGGAAGTTTTGATTAAAAATTACTTTCTTAACCAATACAAGGTATTGGATCTAATTCTTTGGAAAGGAACCCAGGTATTAAAGCATTGAATCATACAAATATGTTCTTGGGGATATTTCAGTGTGATGCCAGAAAACAAAGTGCATTTATATACCAAGAAATGTAGAGATAAACATGTTTAGTTCCTGGCAAAATGAGCAACATTTCCATTACAGCAGTAGTGTGCAGGTTGGGCTTCCAATAGATAATGTCAAATAGATGTTCAATTTATTAAAAATTTTTAGTCTTTAATTATAAGCTATTAATAATTGCCAATCTGATAATTAAGTTAATAGTCTTTAAAGTCCTTGAAAAAAATATCTCCGAAGTATTTTCTTTCTTTACTCCCTTCTTTCCTTTCTTATATTTATTCTATTAGTCTAGAAAGTTATGAAAAACATGCTTATGAGGTTCATTGAGAGGAGAAGGGTTCTGAAGTCTGAGCACATAGATTGCTTAACCATTTATATGTTTCTGATTCATTCTGAGGTACACATCTGTACATATACTAGACTTTTATCTGTAGGCTTGAAAGTAGACCCAAAATGAAAGAGGTGAACTGAATGGTGTAAATATCTAATTGAGTTAATGGATAATTTAAATATGCCTGAAGTTAGTAGCACTGTATGTATTTATATGGTGGAAGTCTTTTTGTTTAGTGTGTTGCTTTCCGATTCTGGTTGCTTGATGCCAAACATTATAAATGAGGGCCTTTCTCTAAAGTGTAAAACTGATTAAATGTTAACATTAGTAATCAAAAAATCAAATTTTGCCATAAATATGAATTCAAACATAGAAATGCTGCCATCCCATTTTGTAAACAAACATTCTGCCCTTCTTTTTGCAGAAGCTTCTTAGAAATGGAGTATATGACAAATCTGCTGCCAGGTGGCTGAAGGGCTAAGGTAACCTGCAGCTCTCCCCAAATGCCTCCAGCCCACGCTGGGTTCTTCCACTGGTGGGCTGGGGGCACCCAAAGTCCTTAGATGGAACAAACCTTCACAAGGTGTCTCTTACGTTTGTATTTCAATGACAGCAGTACAGCAAATGCTTGTATAGTTGATATTTAGTAAGAGTTTTCATGGCTTACCTTCTGTTTTGTAGGCTGCTGGGTTAAGAAATCGAAAGTAGATCTGTTTATGTTTCACATGCATGTTTGAGTAGGTGGGAGATTTTACTGATGGTTTTTAATCAGATTAATGAGGAATTTATTTTCTGTTGCTGTGAGCGACTACTGCAGTGATATAACTTCTTTGGCACCAGATATTTGAACATTATTTTTAAAAATCATTTATTATAAATGATAGAGTAGTAACTAATTGGACATATCATAAAGATTTTGTTTACTGGCATATGGATGATACGACACATGTAATGTATATGCAGTATTTCCAACTGTAGGCATTAGAAATCATGAGTCAGACCCTTAAAAGTCTTGAAAGTAGTTAAGAAAATGTGACAATTAACTTCTGTTCTTTGGGCCCCTAGGGTAACATGAGTCAAGCTTGCGACAAGGCTTGCTTGAGACTTTAGGAAGGAAAACTGAGGGTTTTGACTAATCATGTGTCTTTTAGAGTTGGAGCTTTAGAAAAAAAAAAACAACAAACAAAACCATACAAGACTGGCAATAAAAGGATGATTTGGCAATGCTCTAATAGAGCAGGATGTCATTAATCTGAAAATAATCATAGACTGAATTTGTTTGTGAACATCTGTGCGAACATAACACAGGCCTGGGATAGTGAGGTTTTCCGGGTAGGACAGTTACATCTGCTGATCTACAAAACAGGCTGCCTTTGCCAAAGGCATAAACCTAAATTTATAGATTCAATTTTTTAATTGTTTGGAATGACTATTAATAGAATGAGAGAGAGAAATTGCTTGCCATAGTAACAGAATTATGCTGTGCATGATGATGAAGTTGATGAAATCATGCATCAGAAGAAAATAAGTTAAATGAGAACTCTGTGGTTTCTATGTGGTATGTGCAAACTTCATATGTTTATGTTGTTAGACCCACTCATTGAATTATTTGTCTCTTGTTGTGACAAGATAAAAATTTGTTGTTGTTACCTTAGGCCCAGCTCTGTAAAGGGTAGTAGGTATCTAAAGAAAAACATAGGCTGACATCAGATAAGCTAAAGAGAGCAACCCACAAATGCTTTTTTTCCCTAAATCTAGCACAGCAATCTGTATGGCTGTAGTTGCCTAAGTTTTCTCCAGTAAAGTTATTTAGATATTAAGAAGACAATCAGAACTAGAAGCACCCCTGGCAGGCTTGCAAGGCCATGTGGGATGTGCAGATTGAGCACCAGTTTTGCACTTGCATCTGCTGGAGGACACATGCCTCTTTCCAATGGCAGTGCAACCCATGTTACAGCAAGAGCAAGTGCTGTGGCAGGAGGTGCAGGCTGGAAATGCTGTGGCAAGTCCTTTAGATACAGTGGTTTAAAGGTGGATTAGACAACGGGAGATCTGGGTTTGATGCCTGCTCCACCTCAGAAGCTTAGCTATGCTCTCTACAGATCCTGTTGCATGAGGCCTCCTTTTAGACTGCTCCTAACAATGTCTCACTGCACAGAAAGGGCTGTGAGAGCCACAGGAAGGAAGTATTTTCTTTCTCATTGAGCTAGAGAGTGACAGTTCCACTTGCAGCACTTGGTTTCCTTTTTAGTTTTTGCACACCTTGAGGACAGCCTTGCCACCAGCCTGTTTGGAGATATGGAATTAATTTATATGAGAAATACCAGGCCCAAGTTGTGAGTAATTGGAGAGGGCCAAATCTGGAATTTGGGTTCTTCTGGTAAAGAACCAAGAATAGCCCTCAACCTACCTATGCCACCAAACTTGTTTTTTTCTGTTGCTGCTCAAGCAGGTAGAGTAGGATTCAGCCCACCAAATAGGAATGATGGATCTGAGATACCCTTGTCTGAACAACTTCTGTAGTCCTTGGAAAGAAGTGGTTATTTCAGGGTGTGGCTGATCTTGCCCTGAACTGAGGGTGTGGAACACAGGCTCTTGAGCCACACCACCTGCTCTCTGCTTAGAGAATCTAGAGTCAAGAGCTCGACACAGATGTTTAGGCATACATTTACATGAGAGGGTCCTTCTGTGTACTATTTATTATAAATTTAAACTGATTGGAGCATTCTAGAGCTTTTACTTCATGTTTTGCTCTCATTTATTTAGGGTATTTTTGTACATATAAATCACTCTCGCTCCAAGCCCAGGAGAGGTTGGCTGTTATTCTATGTAGTTATTACAAGAGCATGCAGAGACTTGTGACATGAGAGGAAAGATAGAAACTTGGAAAAAATAAAGCATGGAACACATGAAGAATTAACTGTTAGCTGTGGGGGAAGAGAGCTGGCAAATGACTGGCTAATGTGGACACAATGTACAGATGAAAGCAGACAAACAACAAGCACAGAGTAGGGTAGGATCAACACTATGCTTTTACCTGCCTCTGCTGCAACCTTGTAGTTTCTGGTGTCATGCTGGCAAGTGCAGGCAGTCAGTGAAACCTGTGCTTTCTCAGATCCTGCAGCAGAGACCCTATGCGGAGCACCCCATAGCAGTTCTTGCTAAAGCACTGTGAAAGATAGTGCTGCTGAGGGAGAAATAAACACCAGCTCAAACATCCTTGTGGTAGGACTGCATTCTTCAGTCCCATACCAATCACAGTTTTTAATTGCTCACATCAATCATTGCTTTTCTGCTCAGGAGCCTGTGATGCAAAACCAGTAGAGGGTGCAGCCTGGGTTCAGTTTTGTCACTTTTCTCACCTAGCCTGTTGCATCAGTGTGAGAGCAGCTGTGCATTTTGTACTTCATGGATTGAAGCCACGTGTGGGGATTTAAGTAGTCAGTGACACCTTGGGTATAGGTAGCAACACACAGACTGCCTTGTTGTGAGGCACCTATTCCACCTGGCTTGGAGAGAAATTGCCTCTGGGTTGGTGGCCAGAAGAGACTTACTGTAAGGCAGTGTTTAGATTTGGAGGAATAGCTGGTGAATGTGGTGGGCGTATGGTCCATATAGTGCTGTGAAAGGGATTGAGTGCAGGTAAGCTGTGGGCCATCATGTGGAATTAAGGACTGGGTGAAACACGGGGTTTTATGTGGCTTTCCTTAGGATTAGCAGTAGGTTGGTTTTTGAGCCATTTATGAAGCTCTGATGGAGAGACTGTAGGGCCTTGAAAGGAGTTCTTTCTGAATATCCATTTTTCTAAATACTTTATTTCTGTCATTAAGTTTAAGGCCACACAAATTCTAGCCTGTTTGACACAGTGTTTGTCATATGCACAGACACTTGGGTGAAAAACATAACACTACATTTTGAAGCAGTGTTTTGATTCTCACTGTTATGCACTTTTTTAATATATAAACAATTTTAAAGTCAATTTATCCTTAGGCTATGTTAAAAAAAAAAAAAGGAAAAAAAGAAAAAAGATGCAACAACACATATTTGGAATCAGTTCAACCCTAATTTAGCTGTTCAAGTGTTCAATTACTTTAAGAAATAGACTTGTGAGTAGTCCTCAGAGCTAACAAATCCCAAAACCCCAAGTATGCTTCCTTAAGTCCATATGGGTCACCTGTGTACTGAGCATAGATGAAAGAAGTGGTAAGAAATTGAGCTTCCTACAGTGAAGAGGTTTGATGGAGACTTGCTTGTACAGAGTAGAGCATTCGATGCCTTGGCAAACAAGTGCTGAGGGTTTCATTGTAGGGGTGATGATGGAAGTCAGTGTTATGGGCCAAGAAGGTATAGAAATGCAGAGGAACTGCTCAGAAATAGGGTGAGCAAGTGGAGTTTGTGGAGTACATGCTTTCTAAACGGATGGATAGAGGCGTCTCTCTCACTACAGATGAAATAATGAAAAATTCATAAGGACAAGAAACTCATTTTCTGGGACAGTAGAAGTGCAATTAGATTAATATTCAGAAGATTGTAGTCCCCACCTGGGATTTGAACTCTGGATTAGAAGATTAAAACTGGATCACCATATGCTGCTCAATCTCTGTGTGTAATTTGGTAGTTGTTCTTCTAAATAATTAATTAGATAATGCTCTCTGTCAAGTAATCAGTTTGGGGTTCACTTGAGGAGAAGTAATATAAAGTCCATCAAAACAGAGAGGATTTTATTAGGACAACCATGATTAAAGTTTCAAACTCTAAATGAGGACTTCTTAATTATGCTGTTCAACTGCAGAGGGAGAAACATTTAGTGTATTGAAAGATTTCAGAAGTCACCTCCATTTTCTTTGATTTTTTTCTCAGAGCAGAACAAGAAGAAAATTCACATCTTCCTCTTGGAAAAGTGTTTGACAGGCTTTGTGGAGTTATGAGTGGCAGACCTGAAAGCACAAGAGGTAAATCAGTCAAAATATTTTTTTAAAAAAATTCTCTCTCCTAGTTTTGATGACACCATTTCCTTGAATGCAGGGTTGTGTTAGGTATTTTTCCAGTCATCTTATAGCCTTTCTTGTGCTTCAGCTGAAATGATATAGAGCAAAGTGAAGTCAGCACCTTTGCCTCTGATAAATAACTTGAAATTTGGAAGTATGGGTGGCTGTAAGGGCAGGGAGATGCACATAATTTCCATCCCTGAACACTGGGATTAGCAGTGGTCATCCACCTGCCAGAGTGGAGTGTTTTCTGTACTGTCTTCTCATGGTGACACTGAACAGGACACAAGGTAAGGATATGGTTGATTTGGCTATCAAACATTTTCTATGCTCTCTGCTTCATGCTGGAAACTGTGATTTTAAGAGAGAGTTATTCTAGAAGAGAAAGATGTATGTGACCAGCATTAAAGCCCTTTTTATGGTTTTTAATTAATTAATGCTTAATTTTTGGTCGGAAATATAAAAAAAAAATAGATTGTATGTTTTTTTCTAGAAGAACAGGAAGTTGCCCCTTATTTTTTAATATTTTTGAAATTTTATACCAAGAAATCATTTATAAGGAAATGTATAAATGTAGAGCTAGTTCTTTTTCCATCTCACCTGTAGAAAGAAAAGATAGGGAACAGGAATTCCACATCCTCTTCTGATAGTAAAATTCCATATCTTCAAATAAGCAAGAGTAAGCAGCTGTCATTATAATGAGTGAAAAGTAAACGTTTATTATGCTGTGGGTAAGTTCTATAAATCTAAACTTCCATGTATGTATAGAAGTATGCTATATATAGAAATGTATATATTGCCTTTACAGCACAGCAAATACAGAACTCTTTGTTATGTAAGCAGTCATATATAAGCAGATATGCTACAGGCCACATGGGTCTGAAGAGAAACCCAACAAACTTTGTTCTTTTAAGTCATTTGTACCTTCAGTAGGTAAAGGAAAAAACTTCCTCTAAAAATCTGAGACTTTCAACAAAGGAAATCAAATCTGGACAATTTCTTAAAAAACCCCACAGTAATAATTGCAGTTTTAATAAAAAATGACTGAAAAATCAGAAACCAAAGTTACTATGAGAGTAAAATAGCAAAGTGGAGCTCATTTAGTGAGCCTAGTGTTGAGCCTAATACTCACTTCTATATAAATGACCTAAAATAATAAGAGAAGAAAACTTACACATCAATCACATCCACAGATGGTATCCAGAGGCTTCAAAGAAAGCAGAGACAGCAGATAAACCACCAAATGAACTAGAGAGTTCAGAGAAAAAAGGAGCATTCAAGGACAAGATGCAACTTTGATACATGTAAGGTTCTTTTGTGGATTAAGAGAAGACTAAAAATGCAAATGTGTTCACAGAACATGGATGCTGATTTCATCAGGAGACAGGGACAGTTTTATATAACTGCACCTCACATCCTATAACCAGGGGCAATTAGTTTGAATTCTATTTAACAGCAGTTTTACAAGATCTGTGCTTCAGGTGTGCAGAGAAGCTGTAGGATTTTGTTTTCAGATGCTGCTGGATTAAGACGGCAAAACTTTTTGCATCTGTTGTTCCCAGTTTTGTCAGTCCTTGTATTTTAAAAGGATGAGGTTTGGCTGATGTTATGTTTTGACCTTTGGTGGGAGACTCGCCCTTTAGCCAAAGCTTAAACAAAATCAATTTGCCAGTGAAACTTGTTGACATTGCATCCCTGTTTGATGTGGTGGGTCTGTGTGTGGCTAAATGTATCTTTATCCACCGTGTCTGATGTTTGCTTCCCTATCTGCAACACAACCTCCTTGTTTTGATTTGGCACGCACAGGGCTGATTGGAAAAGGTGGTGTATTTAGCACAGGGCTGTAAAACTGCATGAGTTTGTTATCCTTGGATAAAGGACAAGCAAATAATATTCTGCCAGGCGAGCAGGTAGCCAAGAAACAGATGACCAAACTGATTTCTGAGTAACAAAGGCCATTGCCTGAAACAGGGCAGTAGTACTTATAAAAGGGAAAAGATTATTTTACAAGCAGCCTTTCTTTGATTACCAAAGACAGATGTAACTTGGCTGTGGGGACCAGAAGGGATGGGACTTCAGCAAAACACTGGAGTCTCTGTGATCACCAAACATCTCCACAAAAGTGATGGAAAAACTGAGGCAGTGATTCAGATGTTGCTATTTTTTAAATTTGATTTTCTGTGTAACTTTGTTTCATGTGCTGACTGAATAATGTGATTTTTTTCTTTTTAGGCAGAAGTTGGCAAAATTTTATGTGCTTCTATTTCTGTGGATCCCTGAAAAATGAAACAACAAACCAGTACATCTGTAAAGGTAGCTGCATGTATCAGAAACTTGGGAAGTATTTTAGTGGTAATATGGAGGAAATCAGGCTGTGAAATGGAGCTGCTCGTGGTCTAAGATTATTGTTATCCTCCCAGGTAAGGGTGTGGACATTACTACATGACAATGTCTAAGGCTATGGGGCAGGCACTTCAGTGGCCATGTGAAGTCGGGTAGTTATTCAGGAAATTAACAAATAGGTTTATTATTATTAGTAGTAATGGTATTATTATTAGTAGTATTAGTACAAGTATTCATTTTTATTATAGTTTTTTATAGTTTGACAAATAGTCAAAGTACTGTTGCTGCAGCAATGAATACAACTCTGAATTTAACATGGTTATCTGCAGGGCTGGGGGCAGGAAAGGCAAGTCTGGTAACAGTCTGAAGGGCCTGTGGTTCAGGTCTGCCATTATTAGCCCAAATTCCTAAAGGCTTGAGGATCCCTAAATGGGGCTGAGTAATTTCACATATTAAACTCTAAACTTTGATCCTTACTCACCATTCCTTAAGCTAGCTCTTGAGACATGGATTTTTATGCTTCTGTTCCCCAGGTATTAAACATTTTGTTTCTGTGCACAGAAATAGCTGTTAGAGCAGTGGTTAGAAACCAAGCCTCTATGCTTCTGATCAAGTTTCCCAGTCACTGGTTAAAAGATTAGGCAACTTCACTCTAGTCCACTGATTTTTTTCATCTCTTTTTGCCCAGGAATGTGACTGCAACAGGAAGGGATAGGAACATCCTGAGCATAAAGCCTGCAGCAGGATGGTTGGGATAGCAAGTGAGACCTGTACAGAGTTTAGTAATTTGGCTAAAATGGAAGCCTCCTGCTTCCCCATCACACAGGCAATGACTTTTCTCTGTGTTACACAGGCCTGAGTGCCAGGTACAGCTGCAGTGCAGGAGAGGACTCCAGGCTAGAAGTTCCAACATGATGCCAATCACAGAATCCTCGAGGTTAGAAAAGACCTTTAAGATCAAGGCAAGCTGTAAGCCTAGCACTGCCAAGTCCACCATAAACCCTGAGTGCCACATCTACACATTTTTTTCAGTGTCTGCAGGGTGGTGACGCAACCACTTCCCTGGGCAGACTGTTCTGGGGCTTGACAAACCTTTTAATGAAGCAATTTTTCCTGATATCCAATCTAAACATCCCCTGGCATGACTTGAAGCTTATTTAAATGTGACTCAGGTGTGGCCACACAAGTGGTGGGGTCTCAGGCAGGTACCACTCAGGTGTCTCTCAGCAAGCCCTGGAGCATCCTTGCTCCCAGCTCTGCCTGTTACAAATGCAGTGGAGGTGGCACTCAACAGCCAGGCACAAGGAAGGCAGACACTGCCGTGGCTGCTGCTGCAAAACCTGAATCCCTTAACACATCTAACCCACGGGTCTCTGACTTACAGTGCAGATGATAGCGTGTAAGGGATGCTAAAAACCAGCAAGTTACTTAGGCAGTAGCAGAAGGAAGGTGAGCATAACAGACTTCTCTGCAATTGTATTTTGCTTGATTTTCATTCTTCACAACAATGGGACATCTGTATGGTGGGATGGAAATTTTCTCCATTTCCAGGATGCCACTTTTTCCAATGCAATTTTTGTTGTTTTCCTCCTCAAAACTTGTCTCTTGTTCCATGTCTTCTGAGTGCTCTGTGGACCGTGCAGATTTGCCTGTGGGATGTCCATGCTCACCTCCCTCGTGCTGGTGGGGAAGGAACTGCAGAGGATCCACAGAGCAGTGGGGCTGGTGGGATGGATACGGCCCAACAGACCTTGTTCTCAATCAGCAACCTGCATTTTTGAAGCAGAGGTTATGACTGTTGGCCTTTTGTGTGTTTTCTGGAAATGGCTGCTGTGAGACTCCCAGTTCAGCACAGCATTAGCAGGTCACAAGCATTAGACTTGGTGTACTCTTGCTTCTGCACAGCATGAGCTCCTGCACAATGAACCTCATTTCTGCAAACCTTTATAAACGCTTGGTTGTACATTTTGAGATGTACTTAATTTTGTAATAACTATAATTCTGTAATTTTATTCCATAATATGTTCAGAAGGAGTTTGACTGAAGCTGTTTGAAGTACAGCTTTAATGGCTGAACTGTTGTTGAAATTATAGTTTCACCTTTAGTGATAAAGGACCTCTGGATCTGCCAGCCTGAGTGATTTCATGAGCTTTTTTGGCTTACAGCTGTTAATAGATTTTGAAATCACCATTTTGATAAAGTGTCTCAAGGAAGACTTTTTTAATAACAGATTCATTTTTCATATTTTGTTTTTCTCTGGTGATTATAACAAAACTAACTGTTTTCAATTTAATTAAAGTATCTTAACTTGGCAGGGCAGCATAATCATAAGATATAGGACTTTGTCAAATATTAAAAAAATGCAGATGCTTATTGTGAAAAAAAAAATCTTACTTATTTCAAGTGAAATGACAGGCTTTTCTCATATATTTAACCTAAGTTTTAAATCACGAACTAAGGGCTAACTACACTGCATTATTAAGCAAATCCTAGAAGGTTCCAATTATTTTACTGGAACTTGAATGTATTTCATGCTTTCTGAAATGTTTTCTCAATATATTGGTGGCTTCTTCTAAAATAACAGCTGGGAGTAAAGAGCAGTGAACCCATATTAAATCTGAGTTGAACTATATTCTTCAGAGATGTACTGCATTATTTTTAAATGATGCATTCATGGCAACACTCTAATTTCACCTGAACTACTGGATCATGTTGTTCTAGGGCTATCTGTGTTTAATGAAGTCACTGCCTCTCAGTCTAAGTGCATCACTCTTTTAATTATCTCCATACAAAAGCTGTCCATATTTTAGAGTTACAGCCATAAGCACCCTGACGTAGAAGAATATACTCCTCTTGTTTCAGAAAAATTACCTCCTTTTCTGAATATTTTGCCAGAACCTCTTCTGGCAAAGAGTGAACATGGAGTCAGCAGAAACTCCATCAGATGATGATGTCTTTGTCCTCTCAATGGGTGATGTGCTTGTGAGTGAGATTTTCAAAAGGTTTCATGCTGTGTCTGGAAGTTCAGGTTCAGAAAAGCATTTCTCATTGGTCTAGATATCTCAGGCAATCTCTTTGTTTTATCTGCTATATGATTTCCAGCCCTTCTGAAACATTCTGAGCATAAGGTAGTTACATATTTCTGGTTCTGAACTTTAAAGATGAGGTCTCCAAGAAGTATCAGATAATGAAAGAGAAGCAATTTCGTCTTTGGAAATGAAGAGGTTTTTTGGATTTCTTTCAAAGTTCAAGTATTTTTCAAGCTTTGAGTATCATATGCTGTATTTTATATCTCTCTCTATATATATAATCACACTTCTTGTGCCTGTGACCAAGATTTCCCAGAGAGGTTATGGAATCTCCCTCACTGGAGATATTCCAGAACCTTCTGGACGCATTCTGTGCTCTGGGATGATCCTGCTTGAGCAGGGAGATTGGACCTGATGACCCACTGTGGTCCCTTCTAACCTGACCGGTTCTGTGATTTGTGACTTATAAAGCTTTCTCAGTGTCATAAATACATTGATTGACTCAGCTGAGCAAGGCAGAGCCACCTCAGAAAAGTTCCTGACATATAAAATGATGACATGTAAATAACTTCATGTGCTGGATATTTTGAGGGAGTTGTTTGGTTAGTTTGACGCAAGAGAAGTTCAAAGATTACAAAGAATAAGTGGTCAAACTTCAGCAGAAAGTTAAATGTAACAGAAATCTCTGTCTGTGCTTCCTCAGCGACGCTCCAGCTGGGACACTGCAGCTGCATGGAAATACTGAATTGCTTCTTAGAGTGAGTTGTGAAAAACAGGCCAGAAAAAACAGTAGACTGGCACTGGTGGGTTTGATCTTTAAATTCTTGCTTTTCATAACACTGCTGAATCTAGAGCGCATAAGAAAGGGTCATCATTGCTGAATTATCATCTTTACAATAAATTTCAATTTTATTCCAGAGGATACTGTGGGAAAAAAATTGGCCATAATGACAATTAAAGAGTTCTACTTTCCAATAATAATATTAAATGCAGAACACAAAGAGAAACTCAAGTCATACTTGAAAGTGCTTTATCAGCACAAGACATTCAAGACAAGAAAAAATTGATTTGAAAAATGGGAATCGATTTTCCTGTTCAGTAAAAAGTCTTGGAAAACCTGAAAACTACAGCTCATAAAGAAAGAGCAGCTCTTCAGTGCCCTCTGTGCCTTTTCTTAACAAAGGGTTTGGGGCACCCTTTCTCCCACTACAATAGTGCTTGGTGCTATACCAATGGCTTTTTTTAGATTTTGGGCTTTGTTTTGGGTTTGGTGGGGGGTTTTTTGTTGTTTATTTGGAGGGTTTTTTTGGTGATGTACTGCATGGAGACGCTTAAGCAATACTCCTGTCTTGAGATATCTAGGCTTATACATTTGCATGCCTGGAATATTGTCTTGGCATCCTTACCTTTATGCAAAGTGAAGTGAGGCACTGGCTCAAATTTAACTTAGCTGCAAGAAAGGCAATTTTATTTGTAAGTGAAATTAAGGTAATATATGCACTCTGACGTCTCAAGGCCGGTGAAATTCTTTGTTTTAGACATATTTACATAATTTTCTATGACTTTTGCATCTTGTTGTCATTCCAACTTATATTTCTAAGTTTCCTGTATCTCAGAGAACACACAATTAGAAAAGGAAGCTAAAAAGTTTTAAAGAAAAGCTTTAAAAATCTTCTATTTGCATTCTGGAAAATGGCTCATTAATTACAGCTGGAAATATGAAATGTGAAAGGCTGCCAGCAGAGTCAGCTCAGGTTTGTGACAATGATCATTTTATGACTTGCATCATGTCAGTCTCCCTGTAGATTCCCTTCTGCTCACAGAGTAAGTGAATAGTGAGTAAATGACTTTTTACAGTTGCCAGGTAGCTTGGAGCACAGTGTTGTGTACTAAAATTATGTTTATTTCCACATTCTTGGATCTAGTTTTAGATTGCCTGGCCTCAAAACTGCAAGATGAGTGACCCCACATTCCCACTCCTTGTTTTGTCTTTGAGGACGATACAGCTGAAGCAGGTTGGTGTTACAGCTCCCTTCTATCACAGGGGAAGTACCATCTTCACAAGTCTTACTTGGGCAGACTGAGGGGACAAGAGGTTTGGAAAGGTGGAGTTCCCACTAATGCTGACAACATTCCCACCACTCTTAATGTAAGCAGGAACCTGTTAGAATGGGAGACAAATCAACCCTATTTAGAGGAAGGTGGCTAAGTGGCAGGAGGGAGTCATCAAAATGAGAGGGTAAGACCCATGAAGACCAAGTAGAAACATATTTTGGGCTTAGGAAGATTTTGAATATTGAGAGCCAAAAAAGTAGTAGAGGAAAAAAATAACAATGTTTCATCTAGTAGAAATAAATAACTGCATCAATAAAAGGTAAATCTTTTATTCCAGTCTATACATGTTGTCAATAACAACATATTCTCTCTTGCTTATTGCTATTATTTAATAACTCTTGAGTAGGAGTAGCTGCAGATGAGACCAGTTGTTCCTTCTGTGGCTGCATTTCGTTATTTTGATCTTCTTTAGTTAAAAAATGTGAAATGTGAGTCGATCTGACACTATAATACATTGCTACATCATGCTAGTAACTCCATCATGGCAGGGCTGGGACCTGCAGAGTGCACAGAAGTGTAAAGTCTCGATTTAGATAAATGAAGTACTTATGTGCAACAGTGCTTGCAACAGTAATGTTATCTGAGAACGATAGCTAATGCATATGGTACAATTTTTATGAAATGTATGAATCATCTGTCTTTTGGGGAGCTCATTGTGACTTCCTTCTCCTGATTCTGTGTTAATGTAGCAATATAATTTCTGTTTCTCATGCATTTTTCTCAATGGAAAAAGAGCAGCAAACACCAGCATTTAATAATCACAGCCTTCAGAATGCAACACAAGCTACAAAAGCATACAAATAGGCTGGGAGTATGCAGAGTTATGGAGGAAAGAACAGCGTGCTCCTCAAAATTTGCAAGCACCCATTTGGAGGAATGCTGTGAAGGAGAACTGCCATGGAGGTTGGCGCCAGTCTGTGTGCCAAGGCTTGCTGTGGATTATTCTGGACCAATGGTTTCCCCAGCAGTAGATGCTATTGAGATTTCTCACACAGCTTTCATGCTTCATCCTTTGGAAGGATCCTTGGAATGCATTCTGGCTACCAGGGAGTGGAATTTTTGGGTGGGCTGCTTGCCTGGTGTATAACAATCTGGGCAGAATGGATACCTTCAGATTTCTACAGTTCAACTAGCATTTGATTTTCTCTGGGGACAGGATTAGGGCTGTCAAGACAGTTTCTTGGCCCAGTTACCATTTACACTGTGGGCTCCCCTGGAAAACCACGCAGGCGTATCTGAGGATGTCTTCCCCAGACAGCATAGGATGGGTTGACCTTATTGTCTCATCAGGTTTTGTGTGTGTCTTTTGTTTATGCCTGCAAGTGGACCATATAGTCAGTTCCAGATTAAAACCTTACTGAAAAGCTATGACTACTTGTTTTTCAAGAAAACTATAAAAATTATGAATAACCTCTGTTACATTTCCTTTTTTCTGAAGGATATTTAATAATATTTTGTCCAGATAGAACAAGGAAAACCATTTAATTTCCTATTCCACATCTACTAAGGTCATGGCTACCAAAGTAGAACAAGAGTGGCTTAACCCAGGAATGCTTGGCATTGCAAAATCCCAAGACGGCTGAAATCTCAGCAACCTTTTCCCGTAAGAAAAATAGCATAAATTTAAAATTAAATGAAGCATACTGGAACAAAGAGTAAGTGTGGGTAGAAAAGGATTGATAGTGCTTACCATGGTGTAACATTTTCTAGATTGAACTGATTCAGATTTCAGAAAACTCTGAATGTAATTTGGGCATTTATATTGTGAACTGCAAAGCCCGTGAAGTCAGTGCAGTCCTTCTGTTGTCCCAGTGGTCTGTGAATTAGGGACTTGGAGGAGAACTGGATTAGCCTGGCTGCATGCAGAAAACATTCTTGCATGTTCAAATCCCACTTCACCTTTTCTCATGTGTTATTCTGCCCTAAGCCCCATTGCCTGTTTAAGGATCATAATGACAAGAACCTCTATTAAGCCATGTTTTTCCTATTATTTAATTTTTTATATGTGGAAAACACAGGGATGACTAAAAGGATAGTGGTTGAAGTATTGGGTTGAATGTAACCAAGTTTCCCTGATCTATTGTTAGACTAACCAGAGACTTCCTTTTTATTTGGCACCTTTTATTGCTTTACTTCTGTGATATCTCAAAGCATGCATTTGAGGCAGTCTCTGCTGTGCCACTACTTCTTGAGAGCAGATTTAATTTCACTTTGGTGATGAGATGCAGTGTGCCTAACTTTGGTGCTGAAATCCCTCATGCTGTCAAAGACTGGAAAATAATCTCTTTCCTATGCCTTCTGCCACATACACAGATGTAGAAACACATCTTGGGGCAAAATGCTGAGCATGCTAAATCTAGCAGGGCCATTAAGGTTGGGATGGAATAGCATATCATGTATCATATATATATCTCTCTGCAGTACAGGTAGGATTTATTGTAAGAAGAAAAACAAAGTAAAAACACAGATGTTAATTTGATGGATTTATGTTTTGAATGAAGACTAACTAGTTATCACCAAAGTCATCTGGATGATAAGTTGAATGTTCTGCTTATCACTTTGATATGTTTAATTTTTTTGAAGTGAATTAGTTCTAGTTTTGTCATAAATAATATATCTTTTTTATATTTTTTCAAAGCTTCCAAGTGAGGTGAGATTCATTAGACATATCCAAGGATGCTGATTCTCACACCGGTCAGGGCTTGAAATAGGTGGGTATGTTAATTCTAGAGCTGATTCCTGTGCCAGCCACTGCCCATGGCAGAAGGAGATACTTACCCACTTTGTATTTCTTCCAAATACCATACATGCACACAATGAATCTGTACTGGTTTTATTTGGGATGGAGACCATTTTCTTCATACGATCTGATATGGGTTATGTTTTGGAATTGTGTTAGTGAGAGAGGTGTTGGTAACACCAACATCTCAATTATTTCTAAACAACACTTAACACAGAGCTGTGGCCTTTTCTGCTCCTCATCCCACCCCGCCAGGAGGCTGGGGGTGCACAGGAGCTGGGAGGGGACACAGCTGGCCCGAAATGACCCACACCATATGGTGTCATGCTCAGCCTACAGGGCCAGGGGAAGAAGGAAGTAGGCGCTGTTTGGAAGTGATGGTGTTTGTCTCACCCAGTCACTGTTACAGGTGGTGGAGTGTGGAAATGGCTTTCCTGGAAATGGCTGAGCACCCATCTGCCCATGGTAAGTGGTGAATGAGTTCCTTATTTTCTTTGCTTTATCTATTAAACTGTCTTTATCTCAGTCTGTGAGGTTTGGTGCTTTTACCCTTCCGATTCTTCTCCCCATGCTATTGGTGGGAGACTAAGTGGCTGTGTGGGTCTGAGCTGCCTGCTGGGCTTATACCACCACAGAATCAATTTCACACACTTTTTACAAGAATAAATGACATGAGGTTATTAGCTCAAGGTTGCAAAATGAGTCAGTAATGGGTGCTGCTGTCCATTGGGATCTCAGCTAATCTGTTGAGCTATCACAGTCATGATTCTTGGCCTGAATAGTTGGCAGAACTGTGTGACAGAACATGGCAGGAAAGGATACCATCAACTTAAAGGAAACATCAGATTCCATCAGTTGAATCTTTTCACAAAGAAAAACTGGTATCCCAGCTCCTGTCAGCTACTTATTAAAAATCAAATATTCAAGGTTGTTTATTAAAATGCAATTATGACGTGTTGCCTTCTGTTCTATTCCTCCACACTAATAAGCAAGATATTTAGTAAATGATCTGCTTTCAATGAACTAGAGCCAGCTAATTAATACAAAACCTCTTCTGCAGCACTATAAAAGAGTATCCAAAACAGTGAAAGCATCTAGAGAACAACAGAACATAGGTGTTTATTGGAGCATTTCATTTATACAATTGCAGTTGGCAATTATTTAGAAATTCTTGAAGTCTTAGAAATATTTATAGTATAGCATACTGAATATTGTAATAGTTTTTTAAAGTGCATGATATAATTTGCAATGTGCTTTAGGGAAGAATTCTTCACAGCAAAGCTAATGCCATCTTCGTAAATAACTTTATATACATTGGTAGACAAGGGTACAAAGGAAATTTTGAAATAAGCATGATGACACTCTGAGATTGTCACAGTGGTGGCATCTGCTCTTTGTGTCCATTTGCTTTGTTTTATCAGGTAAGTTTTCAAATCTAATGGCCATCTTTATGATTTTCCTTTTTGCAGTACCTTTCAGAACAGACTGTGGTTCAGAACACCTGTTTGGTGGAGTGTCAGAGAACAAGCAAAAGGAGATGTGCTTCTGGCTCTGCCTTTCTTGTATCCACCCCAAGACTGCTGTTGCCATGCAGCTTTGGTCTAGGATCAATTAAACCTCAGACATCTCTTCTGTTTCTGGAGCTCTTAATATTGAGTGTTTTCAAAAGATATTGGTTATCAAGCTGGGTCCCTCATCCAGCTAAGAATGCCAGGAGGTAGGAAGGTTTACCCCTTTGAGAGGGAAGAGAGGCTTAGGAGATAGGCATGCCACGTGACTGGTTAAATGTAAAATAAAATGTCCCATTTGGTTGTGACAGAGGCACACTCATGCACTAACTTCAGTGGCACTACAGACATGAAGAGTCAGGTTGTGAGCACATGTTCAGGAGTGCCACATACTCCAGGTCAAACTGGTCACCTAGAAGAACAAGCTGACTGCAGTGCAGCCAGTCCTAGGCTGTGGTGAGGTCACATAAGCTCAGGGCTGAGTGCCAGTGAGGCAGGAAGCACTGTCCAGCTGCAGCCTTTCACACAGTGCAGTGTGGATGGCAGCTCCCCACCAGTTTTACACAGCAACCCACTGCAGGAAAGGGCAAAATCTGTGTGGAGGGACCTTCTGCCTGACCAGGCTTCACCCATGTGTTACTGCTGCAAGGCTCTTGTACATATGGCACAGGACTCGGGCAAAGGGCTCTCTCTGAGCACCAAGCACGAGCTGCCTGTGCCAATGTCATGGGCTGTGTGGGGAAAAGCCTCCTCTGACCAAGCTCCAGGGTTTCCCAGCAGGTCCTGCCTGGCTTGCAGTGCAATTGGATAAATACAGAAGCTTCACATACTGTGAATGTCCACCCTTCAGCTAAAGCTACTGTGGGTGACATTAATATCAGTATGAGGATTAAAAGTAATCCTTTCTCTTTTATGACTTTTAATGGGCAGTGACTCTGTACAATGTCTGCATGTGAGTTATTCATTTGGAGCACCATTGCAGCACCAGGAGATGAAGATGTGTGTTAAAATATGATTTATCTTCATCATAAATTGGTGGTCCAGATGAACACATAGGATGCAGATGGTGTTGGGCAACCAATTCAGATTCATAAATTTACAGATTTTGTAAAATCTGAAGTTAGATGAAAGGGAAGAAAGCAATTCTCCATGTGCAGTGACCTCTGTTGATCTCATTATTTTCTGATGCCCCATTGCTGTGTACATACCTGCTGCTTGTACTCCACTTCCCATCTCTCTATGCCAATCACTCATTTCTCTCTCCCATACTTTGACTGTGTAATTCAGAGAGCAGAGAAACTGATACTCCAATTCTTGTGCTCTGCCAAACACACTGGGACTCAGGCCTGTAAATGACTCCAATGCAAATTACTGTAATAAGCCTCATTAACAACATATTCCCATCAAGATGGCACTTAAACACATTTACAAAACTAAGGATGTGCTTATGTTCCATTGAAGATAATGTTACTGAGGTATACATTTAGAATTCAGTATGTTTTTTTTTCACCAAGCCACAGCTTGTAATTCAGTTGTCTGAAGCTGTCGATCTAAAACTCTGCATCAGCCCCAAGGAAAGGGAAGCCTAGATTACATGCTGTAATCAGGAAAATTACTGTTTGACTGCTATTGGCATTTACTTGGCACTTCATCACCAGGCTGTGAGTGCCCACATCATTCTCTACCTTTCTACTGCACCTCATTCCAGTCAAGGATCTCAATATGTGTTGCAAATGGCATCAGATTTGGTGAGAAGCTGTGTTAGTAATTGATTGATTAGCTGTCTTCTTAATAGTATCTACCCTTTTTATAAAATCTGGGCTTTCACATTAAGGCTCAAGTTTGATTTGGCAGCAGATTTCAGATTTGTACTCTTCATGCAGCTGACAGCAACTGTTGTTAAGTTTGGAAAAGAGAGTTACATGATTTTAAATCCTTATATTTCATGCATAATGCTCTGGTTTGGAGCCCTCTGCATTATGTGTGGTTCCCATTTTCGCCAGCTTTGACAGAGTTGAGCCAAAAATAGCCAGTCCACCCAATGCCTGCAGGTTGATGATGCAGGATGTAAAGCAGTAACAAGGCCTTTAGCACTGTAATGATTTAGATTGGTTTTGTTGGCTGTTAGTGTTTCTAAATGGCTTCCATTTTTAAGCAACTGTAGGCAGGGCTTGTTGATTGTGCTCTTTCAATGATGCAATGAGATCTTACAGTCCAATTAAACAGTGTTCCCAGCAGCGTCTCTGGGAAGTTTTATGCAAACCGTTACACTTAAAATATGAGAACAAGCTGTGTTATTGGGTTTTTCTCAAAATGTCAAAACATTTAGCAATTCTATCCATGCTGGAGCTGCAATCTTGCCTGCTCACAGAAACAAAACATCACATGTGCAGAGGGAACAGAAGTGTGAACAGTTTGTACCAGAGGTCTCCTCCTTCTGCCCTGAGGTGGTGAGTGCTGGTAAGGAATAACTACCATGTCTGGGCAAGTATGCTTTCTAAGTTAAATTATTTGTATAATTTATTCAGAGTAAAATATGTTTTATATGCTTTTAATATTCCTTGATGTGCTCCAGGAAAGACAGGTGCATAAAGGATGAGAGAAACAGCTTGGGAGATTGAGGGTTAAAGCATTGTACCCTTCATCTATTGATTGTTAGCAGTATCAGAGGCAATGTGTTTTGAAGCTCTTTCAAAGCCTTAATAATAATTTGTCTGCCGTTCACACATGTAGATGTTACAAAAAGAGAAAAAGATGCTTAATAATGTTCCTTACATAAAGGTTTTTTTAAAAAAATGTTCTTATAAAAGAAGGTTAAAAATCAATGTGAATAAAAGAAGTCTAATGATCATACAACTAGTCTTTGAAAAAATCTTATTAATCTTTCTCTTATTTTAGACTATAGAGAAAGCAGAGCTTTTGATAGACTAATTAGAAGTTGAAATGTGTTTATTACCTTCTTTTTTATATCTTCTCATTTTCTGTTGATCAGGTTGACTTGATTCATTCATCTCATCTTTGAGCTCATTTCATCATGAACTGATGAAGTGCTTGAAAGAACCTGTGATGCCGGATAAAACCATTTTTCTAAAACTTTCTTCAGAACTCTAACTCGAGATACTTCTTTTTGACTTGGAAGAGGGGAAGGCTTAGATCAGAGAACTGTCTTCTGCATGCCAAATTTTGCCCCCATTCCTGCAGCTTGACTCACCCATCCAGTGAAAAGAGCAAAAGATTAAATCAACAAAAGTAGCCAAGTCTGTCCTCTCTCTGGATAATTTTATGAAAACAATAATGCTATTGTTTAGGAATTCATTTCCTGTTCTCTCACTTTAAGTCAGCTTTGTATATGTGACAGAATTATAGTCTCAGGAGCAGAATAGAATATTGTGACAGAAGTAAGTACCTGTAAACACTGAAAAAACCACCTAGTCACAAGGAAAGTGTCACATTCATGAGGCACAAGAAGGTACATAAAATTCAGTGTTTTAAAAGGTATCACTGGTTGCTTTCTCATCACCATCCAGGAAGCTTAAAGGGCTCTCTCTATCTTTCAGGTGTATAAAAGAAGCCAATCTAATGAGATAATGATGTTGCAAGAGACCATGGGTTTATGAAATATGCAGAATCATGTTTTCTAGCAATTCTTCAGAACTATAATGAGTTGGGCACTTCTGAGAGGCCTGGTTTGAGGCTCACTCTCATCCCCAGTGCCACCACAATGCATGGACAGAGTGGAGCTTTCCCAGACCAGCCCTGGGCTGGTGGGAGGGGACACACACTGTCCTGCTGCAGGCCTGCATTTCCATTTATTCTCTTTCCAGGGGAGTCAGAGTCACTCCACAGTGTCTGTGTGGTTTTTCTCTCTTTTGGTCTCAAAAAAAGATGAGATTTCTCTGAACAGATCCTCCTCTCCCCCAGCACAGCCACATTATGGGTTCAGACAGTGACCACGTGGAGGATAAATCTGCTTCGAAAGGGGGGGCAAAGCAACATTTTTGGTGCTGCTCTCTTCCCCAGCCTGGAACCTGTGAGAGACAGCCCACACAGGACTGAGGAGAGCCAGAGTGGCCCAGAGCACAGGATGGTGCTGGCTGTCCCCAGAGCTGCCAATGCCCACAGGCCACCACCTCACTGTCAGCTCAGGGGCACCAACACACACGTGCTGGCAGCACCAAGGCTGAGTTCACAGACAAGCTGTGCCTGATGTGCTGCTGTTCTTTTAATGGCAACTGTTGAGTTTTAATGGTAAAAGTCATCTGCATTTTCTCTTTTTTCCTCCCCAGCTAACAAGACTCAAAATAGGGGAGGGATTAAAAAGCAGTAATGATACTTGATCAAATTTTTCCCGTATAGTTCAATGAAAAAAATAAAAGCTCAGCTTTACTTCAGCTGTATGTAAAATTTGTGGGAAGCTCAAGTGCAACAGTGATAATAATAAAAGCAACAATACCAACGATTAACTCCTTGATTCCTGGCTTTTCTTTATTAGGTTTCTTTTACCAGAGATAATGAGGATCCCAGAGAGTGTTTCAAGTGAGAGAACTGCTTTGCTTTTATGGAGCTATCATTTGATGTTGGAAGTAAAATGCTATAAATGATAAAAAATTGAGGTATGTTTCTGATTAAATGGTAAGATCCAATTCTGTCTCTAAGATATTGACTTGCTCTTTGCTATTGTGTGGCTTCAGGCAATTTGTGTCTCTTTCAGTCTTGTTTCTCTTTCCACTTCCCATCTATCTAGATTCCAGTCTTTTGTGGTTATTGACTAACTCTTACTGTTGTATAGTGCCCAGCGTAGGGCAGTCTCAATTCCAGCCTTGTGCTTCAAACTCTAAAAGGAAGGAAATTGAGTAAGCAGTGACCAATTTTCTGCTCTCTGACATGGACTGGGTTAAAATGGTTAGGACTGTAAAACTGTAGAAGCTCCAAGGGGGCTCTGAATTGACAATAGGACTTGCCATTGCACTGGCAAGTGGTTAAAAGCACTTGCCCACAGTCGGTAGGGTCCTCATCTAAAGGTGACATCCAGTGCAGCCTGTCAGGAGGCACTGTGTGTCCAAGAATCCCTGCAGACACAGCACCCAGCTTTCATCCCCTGACAGGGCCTGCATTTATCTTCTAAATTATAGGTTGCACCTTTGCTGGTGCTGGAATGAACAGCAGAGACTGATGCTGAGCACTAGTGCCAGCCCCAAAATACTTCTCTATTTAATGTAATGAGAACAAAAAATTATTATGTCTTGCCTTCCTCAAAAAGTCAGAGACAATACAAGTTCTTAAAGTTCCTAATGTCAATTAAAATGTACTTTTGAAGGCTACCTGTGAATGAAAAGATCGTTAAGTTTTCTGTGACCTTCTAGATACTGAACATCCTCTGAAAAGCCTTGCAGTAGATGAATGGAATTTCTTTAGAAATATTCCTCATTTGATTTATGCTTTAGAAAGGAAAAGTGCAAACCCAATTTGACTAATTACAAAGAGATTTGCTTTTCTTCTTTATCTGCAAGGAGAGATAAGGTTTCAAAAGAAAAAAATTCCCTTGTTTTTGATCTACCTTTTCACACAGTGAAAATTAATGAGATTATTCTGATACACCTGATATACAACAACTTTTGTTTTCCTTTTTCATTCACAAACTTATTTACTCCCTGAAAGATAACAGGGAGGCTACAGGAGTGGTTTTGGTGAAAAGCTGCCAGAAGTTTCCTCCATGTATGGCAGAGCCAATGCCAGGTGGCTCCAAGCACTGCTAAACCCTATGTACTCCCTGACGGGGTTCAGGAAGGTAGGACTGGGCTACATGAAGGATGGAAATATAATTTTCTTCAGTAATTCTCCTGCCTGGACCGCATAGGTGAGTTTGCAATCAGAGATGCTGTCAAGTAGGAGTGTGGTTGAGTAGCAGAGACTCTGCTATTAGGTATTCTGCAGGGCATTTTATTTTCCTGGGTTCTGGGAAGGGGAGAATGTATCAGAGAATGCTCAGGACTGGTGAAGCTACTTAAAATGCCTTTGGATTGGATGAAAACATCCAATTTTCCTTTTTAAAAAGAAAAAGAAAAAAATTATTTGAATTTTCTGATGTATTTTTGTAAAGGCTTTCAACAGCCAAGCTGGCCTGTTTGTCTTTTCACTTTTTCTTCCTTTGTTTAACCATTCTTTCTTTTTTTAGCTATCAATTGAGTTTGAGATAATGAGATTGTGTACAAAATGTCTGGTGAATGGCTGTGCAGCATGGGAATAATTAACACACAAACCCTGCCTGTGTGACTGTACACCACGCTCCTGCTTGCAAACCCAGCTGCAGAAGGGATTTCCAAAGAAAGAGCACTGATCAGCAAAGATTCCAGTATGTAAAAGTCACTGGGATGTAGAGCAAGGCATTGCCATGAAAGCTTGCATATCCTGTAACTTTGTTTATATGAGCAGTTCCATGTGTTTCCATGGAATTGCTCTTGGAAGTCAAATTAAGTATATGAAGGCATTTCCCTGAGCTGTGTTAAACTTTCCTTAATTGTTATGACCAAGTTATGAAAATTACTCCAGCATAATCATATACCTAAGCAAGGGAATATTTTCTCATGTCTAAGATAAAATAAGGTCAATTTTCTTCCTTTCCCTTCTGAATATCTTTTTCTAAACTGTCTGAAAGAGATCACTTGCTTTTCAGTGTAAACTGGCTTTCTGGAATAATGGCATCACAATACCTCTGGATTGATATTTACTTTTAGAAAATAGGTTTCAAAGGAGAGAAACCATTGTGGGTGTTTTCTTCCCCAATGCTGCAGTCTTACCTGCCATAAGTTGCTTAAAGCCACAGAGGCCCTGGGGGTGATTGGTGACTGTGCTAGCAGTTCTCAGGGAGACAGGAGTGTCTTCAATTTCCTAGCTTTGTAATACATGCAGGCAAGAGCAGATATATTGTCTTGACCCTGAGATGCAACCAGTCATCTGATAAAGACTCCAAATACTCCTGCAGTGAGCATTTTATGTGATGAAGTGCTCCTAAATCACTGCAGACTTCTGATTTGGATATAAGAAAAGTGAAGCAGCAGTAGCAAGTCTGGTAGAGTATCTTAACTGGGAATGGGGGTCCTGCACACTGAGGGCTCAGAGAAGCCATCTGCTCTCCCACTGATCACCCACAAATTCATCTGTGCCCTAGTGCGGCACGAGACATTTGCATCAGTGCCAGCCGTGCCAGCATTTTCAGACTAAAATTAAACATGAAATAAAATGCTTCTAGAGCCATCATTAAGAGAAACAGAGGAGTTGGATATTTCCAGTAATAACTGTAAAGTACCTCACAGGCTATACTATCTGCTCCAGGGAAGGTTTTCTCTCCTCCCTGGCAGGATTACCAATGTACCCTCTGCTGCAGCAGTGTGTGGAGCAAACAGATCTCAGAGGGTGGGTGTGGAGCTCCATGGCATGTTAGGTATCTCAAAAATAGGCTCAAATATTTTATTCTCTTTCTGCTGCCATTTGATGCTATTTATGTTAAGACAAATCTGGATGTATAATATTGTTGTAAATAATTGAAGAGCCACAGTCCCTGAAAGTGTTTTCTGCATTGCACTCACAGTCATTTGGAATTTCAATATGAGAATTGTCAAAATGGCTGAAGTGTCCTTATTTTACATGTGGTAGGAAGAGAGAACACCAAGCGCAGTCCAGCTAAAGAGGGAAATAGAAATGCTGTCAGATTAAAATGATGTTGTCTGAGATCTGCATTGCCAGAAATACCTTAGGCACCTCCTTAAGGAAAGGAGGCCTTAGAAAAGGAGGCCTAGACAGAGGGAATAAGTAACTGTATCATTAATTCATACCTATTTTTTGTGGCTCAGAATAAGAACTACTTCCAAAGTACCTGGTAGCAGTCCTGGGGTTGCTGTGTCATACAGCACTCCCATCCTCCCTGAGCCTCTGCAACGCCTCTGGTGCAGGGCAGCAGTATCCCAGTCCAAACTCTTCTCATCCTTCTAATTGCTGTTTGCACGGTGGTTTTACCTAGGAGCCTTGGCTGCGTGTCGTAGACTCACAGTACCAAATGGTGGTAAAACTAAAATAGAGAGTTCTATTTCCAGGCTTGAAGTTTTTATATACACTAAGAGACAGTCAGGAGGAGGTGGAGAGGCAGAAGTGGGCAATGCCCAGCTGGACTAGCACCATAATTTCTCACACAGTTTGAATGCAGTGGGAAGCTCTTGCTCCTGGGCATCTACTTGTGAAGGCTGTGAGAAGAAGATTGTGTGAAGACTCAGCAAGCTGGTTTACCCTGAGAAGGCTGACAGTGATTTCCAGCTCAGCTTGCTTACAATAAATGTGAAAGATATGGTTGCCTTGCAGCAGCAGCAAACAGGTCCCAAATGAACCCCTTTTCTCAGACTTTGGTTCTCCCAAGGCTGTGGCCAAGAGTAGGATGCTCTTCCTCTCCTGGGATCTCTGCCTCCTTCCTATCCATGTTGTCCCTCTCACTCTCTGATTTCCATTGAGTGTGCAATGTAGCCCTCCCTCATTAAACACAGTGTACATGAATTACTTGTGGTGCCCAAGCACAAGATCTTGTTGCAGCATCAAGGATTTCTCTAGCACTTTTTTGCCTGTGTGATGTGGCTGGTGCACAAGGACTGTGCACATTTTACCCATTAGGACCAGAGCACAACTGAGAGCCTTGGAATGGTCTTCAGCCCCAGGAGGTACTGAGGCCACTGCAGATTTCTAAAAGACCTTCCTCTGAGAAAAAGTCCTTTTTTTTTTTTTGTGCCAAATGTTTCCTGCATTTTTTACCAAATTTGAACTTGTTTTCTCAAAGAAAATCTCTAGCCTCTTTAAATTCAGTTTGTGCTTACAAGAGAGGTGTGAAACATATTAGGCAATGAGAGAAGCTAAACCAGTGTAGGGATAGACTGTTCAAGGGACTAAAGTTCTAACTATAAATTATTTAAAACACTGAATTTGAATTTACAATATCCTTGTAAATCATCCTCTGTATTCCATAACTGGAGGTAAGAGTTCCAGAGATATTCAGCCTGCTGCCCTGTGTTCAGCATCTTTCTTTCTCTTCTTTTCTTGGCGGGTAAGTACCTGACAGCTTTCACTTTCTCTCTGATCATGCTGCATTTTAAGTTCCCCTTAGGTGGACTTACTTGAAACGTGAGTTCACAATATTCCTCTGTAAGGAAAGATCCTCTTCTGTTTTTTACAAGCATTATATGGTTAGCCCCATCCAGACAAAGGTACACAAGGAAAGGTGTGTGCTTTATTCACTGTGTTGTGTAAGACTCTCTTGCCAGCATCCTGGCTTGATTCAATACTGAGTGGAGGACTGCTGCTGTGCTCCTCATTTTTCACTTGAAAGGGGAATGTGGATACAGAGAGAGCCATGTTCACAGTGTCATCTCCCTTATCCCTGTAGTAAATTGGGCTGGCTCAAAAAAAGAGGCTATTTTTCCTTATCGAATATGAGTGTTAGGATCCAAGGCTCTGCTTGCTGCCTTGGAGAGGCTTTCAGTCTGCTAGTGAAAGTGCTAAATCCTACACTTCTGCTAACTGGTTGGAGGAAGCACCATCCCCCAACTGTGTGGGTTTCAAAAGTGATTTAATATATTTTTAAGTGCTTTAACACTTTCCCTTATATGTGATGGGCAATCTCTAAGCCTGGATGTTGGACAAATTACCAATAAAAGCCGCTGCTTCTGTTGAAAAGAAAACCTCATGCGGCTTCTTGCGCAGACATTGTATTTGTAAATCACTCAGGGCACATGACCTCTTAACCATATCTTGTTTCCAACTTGCAAAATGATGTAAAGTGATTGGACTCCATGCACTCACCACCACTCTCCCCCCTTCTCTCTGTGTGGTTTTCCTTCCCCCGAGTTGCTCTGACAGAGTAAGCCCAGCTTGCAGCAGCCTTTTCCAGCTGAGGGGCAGCAGGTGCAGAGTGGCTTCATGCGCTCCTTGCTCCCGCCAAGGGCAGGGTCGGTGATATATTCCTGCCTCCATCATGGAGAGGGACTTTGGCAGTGGGAAAAAGCAAACCCTTTGCATTCCCTGGGACATCACTGAAGTCATGGATGAAGTGGAAGAGGAGCAGTTTTGCCCGTGAGTAATGACACTTGATTTGGTAGCCGCATTCCGTGCTGGCAGAGGATTGATTCCCGGTGCTGAGAACTGCTGCGTTACGTGGGGACAGACTGAGGTCCCTGTGTCCCTCAGCATGGCAGGGGTGGCTCAGCCACTGCCCTCCAGCCCCTCTGAGGGTGTCCTGGCAGAGGACAGCCGCAGGGTGGGCACCGGTTGTGCACGCACGGTGTCATGGGGTGCTATGAAATTTTTGGGAGCAACTGAAAGAGGAAAAAAATGCAACCTAGATGCATTTCTGAAAGAGAAGGCAACTCCAGGCTAGCTCATATGCTAATGCATGTAATTTTTTAAATGACAGTAGGAAAGTCTGTTTCTTTCTTCTCTTAAGAGGTTAAAAGTCCTGCCCAGAATAAGAGAGCCAGAGAGTACTTGTTTCTACCTAGATACTGTGTCTTGTGCTGTTGAAGACGTGGACATGCAGCTGCAAAAACTGCAGCAAAGAGGAGGGGTTTGGAGAGGTGAGAGAAGGATTGGCATAAAAAAATATATGTTGACAGGATTTTAGGCTAGCATAGTGACAGTGTCAAAATTTGCTGCAGTTTTAATCTTTGACAAGATGAACAAATCTGGCTGAATTTCAATACTAATTGAGGGTGTCTCTTTTGATCATCATACACCAGACTTCAGCACAATCTTTAGAACTACTTAACAATGTACAAAGACATTCAGATGTCCTTCACAATCCATAGTATGGACATATAAACCATCAAATTTTCAAACTGGAAAGGATGTTTTTCTGAAACAAAAGCTGTCAGGTTTTGTCACCTGAATCTCACAACACTTACAGACCTCCAATTCCCTTCTGCCTGACCAGGCTTCCCTCACTCCTAATGGGAGCTGGGGTATGGTAAAAAGCTGTGTTGGACCAACCTGCTCTTTCATCCCTTGAATTTTGTAGATTAAAAAGGATTTAATGGGGAGGAAGTTCTGGGTTTGGGAAGGGAAGAGGGAGGGGGAAGGACTTCTTTTGGAAGTCTGTGTGTTGGCTGATGTGATGCTGTACGATTGGCTGCAGTCTTGGTCTTTCAGCCGTGGCTCTATTAACTGCACTACAATGTTTCTGTTTCTTCCTTTCTTTCAAGGGAATGGGGAGAATTAAATCCTTTTTTCTCATCCAAGTTATTCCTCTGAGCCAAGATCACATACTCAGGTTTGGCAGATGCACTTGGACATATGCCCCTGCCTGTTTGTTTGTAACACATCCTATGCTTTCCTGGTTTGGGGAATGTGGAGTGTATCTTTGCCCCCAGGAGTAAGTAAAGAGCTGTAAACTACAACAGCTTATTCTTAGGGGCTTATTATAGGCAGGTAGCCCAGACATTGCAAGGGCACACGTCACAACTTCCTTTCCTATCACACAGTACTGCAGGGCATATATATATATATACACACACATATATAAAATGTATGCCAACATAGATCTGGGATAAATAAATTACCCCATTAATCAGTCCCTCTCGTGGGAATAGGAGGCTTGGGAGCTGTCCCACACTCCCACTGGTGCCAGGGCTTAGGCTTTCCCATGGGCACATGTGAGAGCTGCCATGGTTGCTGCCATTCCCCTAGTCTGAGCTTAATGCTTTGCTGGTGCACACAAAGAAATAGATGCATTTTTGGGAAAAAAAAAAAATTACTACCATGCAGCCTTTTCTTTCATTTACCTTAGGAATCAATGGGAAAAAGAATGAGATAGCACAAACTGCATCAGATTCTAGCAAGAATTCTAGCAACACTTCTCCTGCTATTATAAAGAGCAAAATAAAAACCTGTAAAGGGCACCATGTAAAGGAAGACAAAAACTTAGGGGAGTGTGGGTATATGACAGTGAACAGTGTCCATTTCTTATCATAATAGTGTCTCCTTATTGTTACCAGTTTAGTCTCAGCTAAAATAAATCTTGAAGTATCACTTTTATTTCTACATGTGGCATGCTTCCACCCTCCCTCCATAACACAACATGCATTCTCCATTCAAATGGCTACTAATGCTTGAAAATAATTGTCCCTAATGAGGTACATAATAAACCATTGTACAGGTATCATTTTCTTTTGCAATCTTGTATACCCTACCTGCAGAGGTCAGCTCCACTTTGTGAAACAAGCATGGGGAGTGAAGGTACAAGGGTTCAGTAAACTTTGAAAACTCGTTCCATAGCTTTTCTTACAAACATTTATGTCACATACTGGAATAACATCAGATAGAGTTGCTTTTGACTCCTGTTCTGCAGTGCCTACACCTTTCAGGATAAAACATATTAAGATGCTGAAGTGAATTTAATCTTCCACTTCATTAACTTTCGTGGTTTTTGTTTTTAAGTTGGAGATAAGTATTTTTATACTAATCAGTCTAACCCTCTTTGAGGTCACTGTTTGTAGGATGAACTTTGGCAGTGACATGGCCTGTTCTGTCAGTTGTAGGATAAGTATTATTCATTTAATATGTGAATAGAAACACAGCAGCTGGCTGACCTTCACATTAGGATGTATATGATTTGTTAGCTGCCTGTGAAGCCTTTGATTCACTGAGACTCTTGCTCCACTTGCAGTGAAAGCTTCCAGCAGATGTTTTTGATGGATTTCAGGGTGGTGGAGAAGCAGTTCAGTGAGCAGTGGAACCAGTCTTATGCTTTGATTCCCTGAAGATTAATGTATTAAGGTTGAGCCACCATGCATACACTGGTTCAGCTTGGGTGGCTGTCATTTCTCTACCTCACTTCCTCTTTCCATTAATCATGTTCAAACTAAACTCCCTTGATTCTCCTGCTACTCTGTCAAATAACCTTGAAATTGGCCAGCAGCTTCACAAGCTATTAGGAATGATAGGTAGACATATAGATAGCAATGTCAGGTAAACATAGTAGAACACAGCAGGTCTGTACAGATATCTCTAAAACAGGTAATTTTTGTTTCAGCATTTTACGTTGGAGGGGAAGAATATGCTGTGTACAGGCCAAGCCCTAAGAAGTGCCATGTCCCTTCAATTCCTATTAGATTCCACATAAACTTTCAGACTCTCATCAGAAGTCTGGATCTGGCTATGACTTCCTCCAGAACTGAGGCAGGTAGTCTAATAGCTTATAATACGATAAATCAACCTGAGGGAGCAAAAAACAGCAACTCCACTTGATTAAACACCTCAGAACTGTAGTGAGCCCAGCTGTATTTTAAATGCTGTGCAGTCTTGCATTTGCTAATAAGAATTTCTGGAGCTTATTCAACCATTTTCTTTCTCACTTTGGGGCAGCTGCTATAAAATGCCTAAAGCAAAAAGACCTTCACCTTGCAATATTCTGTCACAAGTATGACAGACATGAGATCACAGCTGCAGGATGAGCACTATTTTATTTGAGGAGGTAGAATGTGCATTCCTGAACCGCTCCAGTAATAGTCCCTCACCCATCAGCAGTAAATAGCGACTGCACAGCTAGCTTGAAACAGTTTCTTTGTGCAATTGTGTTTGGGGTCAGTTGCCCATGGCTGATGGGCAACAGGAGGTCAGGAAGGAAGGTGGGAGAGAGGGGGGCTTGTGGTGAGATGGTCTGTGCCCACCTAAGGGGCTGTGGGGCTGTTTCTGTGCTGGCAGAAGGGGTGTCTGGGGCTCAGGCAGCAGCTCTTGGGGGAAAGAGAGACATTTTGGCTCAGCTGTGCCTGGAACTGGAGGGAAGAAGGCTGAGAGGCAGCAAGGAGCATTTTATGTTTTGATGTGCAGTATGTTGCTCTGCAACTTCTGCTCATCTAAAGCTGAAGGTCACCTTAGATTCAAGTGTGCTTTGGATTTGGGTCAATACAGGAATTGTCTCATCTTTCCGCAGAGCATTGGTGGTTACATTAACCAGCTGGGGTTTTGTCTGAGAGGCTGCATTTTGCTGCAAGCCCAGCTTGCGCCGCAGAGATATTGAGCCTGCTTTGGAAGCTGCAGAAATGAGGGGTACTCAGAACTTGTGGCATTTGGGTTCTGCTACCACGGT
Organism: Hylia prasina; assembly: GCA_013397195.1. Lineage (NCBI taxonomy): Eukaryota > Metazoa > Chordata > Aves > Passeriformes > Sylviidae > Hylia > Hylia prasina. The sequence goes on along the minus strand of VYXD01002180.1, from coordinate 181,363 downwards.
TAGTGTGCTGATGCCCACTTCAATCCAATGCAGTAGTATTTTCTTTTTAAAGAAGAAGAGATGGCTTGTGAGTTTGTTGAGGCAGGCAGGGTGCAGTGATAAGGTAGAAACAGGTCCTGACATCCTTTCCTATGGTCAGGTAGGTTGCTATGGTGTTTAGGACTAAAATGAAACAGAGAAGGAGGAATAGCTCTAAGGCTGCAAACTTTTATTGTTTAAAATCACTCTAATAGCATAGACAGTTCCACACAAACTTTGGTATTCATGACTTACTTATTTTTTGCTAAACTTGATATTATTAGCTTTCTAGAAAATAAAGGTCTGAGGTGGTTCTTCATTCTTTTAACTGGAGAAAAATTCTCATTAATTTTACCTCTCAGTCAACCGTTAATTCAGAATCCACTGACAAGCTTTTGTTTAACTAAAATTTGTCCTTTTATTAAACAAATTACAGCCATTCAAGAAGCACATGGGAAATTTGCAAATCCACTATTAGAAGTAACATACTGACAATTTTACAATAAGAAGTCAATTTGCCAGAAAGAGGAGACCATTTATGTTTCAGTGGGACCAGGCATGCTCTGAGGTGTAGCATCACATCCCAACATACAGTGAAGATAAGCAGCTGTACTATTCAGGATGTTCCTAACATTGTTTGTTTCCTGTATGAAAAATCTGTTTCTTGTATGTTGACTCTCATAAATGTTAAAATATGAGTTAAGAGTAAATAAGCTGAACTGCATTTAGTCACTGCACCAGTGCTCTCAATAAGAGCTGACCTTAACTCAATTAAGCAGAAATTATTTTCAAAGTGATAGAACTAAATGGTGCGGTAGAGGCTATTAGGTTGCAAATTATTATGTATGAGGGATCTGCAGTATTGTCAATGGTTCTTAACATATAGCAAAAATGAAGTAATTCAAGCCAGAGTGGTGCTGGGGCAGAGAGCAGATGCTTATTTAGGAACTGGCATGCAATAACATGTTACCTCAAAACTTGTTGTCTAAGCACTAAATTACTCTGAGGCTTTTTAAAGTATTAATGAGGGCATTTGCAGGAGACTTTGATGAAGTTTACCTGCACGGCCTTAAAAATGGTCTAGGATTAAATCTGCTGACCACTGTGCATAAGCAGGCTATGGAATGGGAGCTGGGTTCTGGAAGCAGCCAAGAAAAGCTGAAATCTGTTCTGCCGGTTGTCTTTGGGAAGTGGGGACATGCAAGGGATTCAGGTTTCCCTTGGGAAGGGAATTGCAGATGTGACAGAGCAGGGAATCCCCCTGGATGAGGAAATGGCATGAAAAGTGCCTCTACTGTTGAACTGGTTGGTGTGAGGGAGCCAGGGATTGCCAGCACTGGTGCAAACTGGCTGCTCATAACACCTGTCAGGATGCAAACCCCAACACCACCCAAATCAGGCTCCAAATGTTTCTATTCTGCATCTCATTGCAGTGGCAGTTGCCACCATGTCCAGCTCCAGATCCAATCTGGCAGTGCAGCTTGAACTCATGCATTACATTTTCTGTGAGCAACACAAAGGGCCCGGAAAACTTGTCTGAATCTCCCACTGTCTCCTTCATACACTTCCTACTTTTCCTGTCTCATTTGGCATTTCTGTGCTTTCTCATAACGAGCATTCACAGAACAACAATAAAGAGGAAATTTGATGAAGAATAAAGGTAAATTTATTAAATCTAGCAAGCGGGGAGAAAGACGATGTGTGCTGCATCTATAATTTTACCAATAACACTGGGACAGAAATAGCAGTTTAGGATTTGCAGTCAATTTATGCCTCTGCATTTCTTCTCTGCTGCTTTGCAATCAGACTAACAGCCACTGCAGAGACCATCAGTGGCAGCGATTACATTATGACCTTTTAAAGCTTACTTTCAAAGTAAAGATTTTTATCCCATATTACCAATAATTGCTGACTGAGTTTAATACAATCCTCCCAGTGCTCTGAAACTGCAGCGTTTGTGATTTCCATGATTTAATAGATCAAGTGTTGTGGCTTTGGGGGAGACAAAGTCTTGTAACGGGATCTCTGCCATTTGATGATTTCAGATTTCTTACCAAGAGGCTCTGTATTTGCTGTATGACTCTGCTGCCCCAATCTTGCAAACCACATCACCCTGCTGTAGAGTACAGCAATGTGAGGAGTGTAGCCAGAGACGAACTTGAAGGGTTTGTCAAAGCTTTGTGATAGTGAGACTCCTGTTTAGCTTTATGTTCAACCAATCCACGGGACCAGAAAGCCAAAAGGTGGTACTCATACTTCAGCCCACCATGGCAGGTTCATCCCTGGCAGCTGTTTAATGCAAGTGGCCCAACAGAGGTTTCATGTGACAACTGTAAAAGCCAAGGCACAATGATCTGTGTCTCTGTGCAAAAATGCTTTTGTGCACATCTTGGTCATTTTTGTGCCTGACTTCAGTCACATGCAGTGTGTTAGTTTGGACTTGTGACATATGTGTATGCCAGACAAAATCTGTCAGGCACAAAATAAAAGCACAATCAGGTCACCAGCTCGGTATAAACCAAGAAATTCCAGCACAGAATTTTGGAATAGTTTAGAGGGACTGAACTGAGATGTAGACTGTCTTACATATTTCTTGCTTCTTATTTTTAAGGAACTCTATCATTAATAGAGTCCTAACAAACAATTTGCTTATAAACAATTAAAGATGCCACAGCAATTGCTAGATCATTTTTCCTGGAGAAATCCTGCTAACCTTAAAACACTTGGTAAGGCAGACCTTGTACAGTTCCTGGGACATTTTGTGGCTACTGAATCAGACCAATAGACACTTTGGCTCCTTCAGCAACAGCCTTCCTCTAGGGCTGCAGCTTAAAGAGCCTGTCTTCCAACATGTATGCACATACACACACGTGTGTGCAGGCACATAACTGCATGCACAGGTGTGTGCACACGTACCCATGACCATTCCCCCTGGCAGCCAGTTCTCCTTTTGGGACTGAGCAAAACTGCAGTATGGTGGAGTGGTGATTCCTGCTGTATATCCCTGGGGCAGGCTCACTTTGCTTTTGCCATGTCCTGAACTCGAGCAGGGTACGAAAGCCCTCTACAGTCAAGGGCAGCCAAACCCACCTGGAAAAGGTGCTGTGGTCATGCTAATACCATCAGAAACTGGGATAGGCCAATTTGTATGAATTACAAAACAGACCTGCAGGGAAGACTGAGAATTATCACAATGATTTTTAAATTTAGATCAAATTTGGAAAGGTTTGTTTTGTTAATATAGGTTTGGCATCCCCTGAATGTGGGTCAAGGTTGGCTGACTGGGAATGACTCATTTACAAAGTCAGTGCAGGTGGTTTTTTAGTGTTCCGTGCAACAGAAGCTTCTTTGAACCCTCACTCTGCTGTTTATCTTTTGGATAAAGATGTCCACACTTACCTTATGGCTGATGGCAATTTGTTCCACTCATGAGGCAAGTAGCATATCAAACCTGTGCCAGAACTATCCCTTCTAGAAGCCTCTTGGAGATCTGCTTTTACACCTACTTAATTCTTGGTATTGGTTGAGGTGATAGCTGATGCACTGCCAAACATGCCAGTGGTTTATAGAGTGAGAACATATTCACTGGGTTCTGGATGAGACTCCTGAGCTGAATCATGGGTTCACTAATAGTAACAACTCCTCTTCACTGTAATTCCTGCTTTTGGCATCAGGGCAATGGCTCTATATCAACAACCTGAAAGAGAAAGGCTTTACAGCCCATTCCTTACTGGTTTGTCAAACTAACAAGATTCTATGAATGGAATTAATATCCCCTACAGTGTAATTTCCTCATTAAACAGAGAATCAAATATTTTCCCAGACCTCCACTTTATATAATCCTGTATAAACAAGCTGAGAAGGCTCATCTCTTAAATTTTTTAATACGAGAAACCTTTATCATTTTATGAAACACTGAAATTGAGATCTGACTATTAGCTATAACAATATTAATGCTTTTACTAAGCAGCTCTGACACCCATCCTTTCCATGTATTGTCTAAAAGAGCATTAACTACATGCACGGGAGTTACAAAACTAGTCAGCTAACATTCGAACAAACAGTTTAGCAGCACGCCCCCACAGTTTTCAGAGGCTGAACTTTTGTTTCAGCTGTGATGTTATACAATCCTATTTCCATGGCAAACTTACAGATACACACTTGTCAAAATTCATGGTTTATTTAGCAAAACTGTCGAGGCACATATGTGCCATATGCATTCCCCCATTCTTTACAGACGTGCTTTTTAAAACAGCAATTTCCTGCTGCAATTAGGTCTGTTGCTTGGACTTCAATAGATATGTGTGGCATTGAAAGGGGATCTGGCTTGGACTCCTATCACTAAAAAGAGCACTGGTCAAGAAACCCTATGTGTCTTTCTACTGCTCCATCTCCTGCCTATTACAGACTCTTAAACATCCTGTTTTATTTGATTTTTATCAGTATTTATCTTTCATTCAGAAGGCACTCTTTCTTTGAATAAAACTGCACTTGTACACACCTTAATATCAGATATTTTGGGCACTATCCATGAATCTCAAAGTGACTGTTATCTGTTGTGGCATCTTCTTCATACAACCCAGGATAAGTACACAGTAGTCTGAGGGCAGAGCAAAGGAGGTGCTCCTTCCAGCACAGATGTGTGTCAGGCAGGCAGAGGCAGAATTTTGTGACCCTTCACCTTCCCCTGCAGACAGAGGTGTCACCCCCACGCTATGTCTGGAGCAGTGGAAAACAACTACACACAATGGAAATTGAATGCTCAGGCCTTGACTTTCAGCTGAGTAGAATCTAAAAATCTGATCAAAACATAGAAAACTTCATGGCACACTGATTTTTTTTTTAAACTATATATATAGTTTGAAAATATTTTCAGTGCAAAGAAAATTCCCCTTCCACCTTTGTGTCCCTCCTATGTCCTTTTCCTTATTCCCAACCATCACCACTAGCTCCTGGCTCTGTGATCTGGCTGTAGTCTCTGCACCCAGCTAGGATACATCCCTCCCCATCCCCAGTGCCCTGGTCCCAGTTCACTCATACCTTTGCTCCCATTTGTCTCCCTGTGATCTCTCTCACCACCTCGTGCCTTGCCTTCTCCCATTCTGCTGCTCCAGTTTCTGACCTGGCATCAGCCATCCCTCCTCTCATCGTGGTACCTCTACCCCTCTTTCTCCCAGGGTCTTCACACTCTTCACTATTAATTCTAATCACAACCATTCCTGGGGTCCACACTCAAATGTGTCTTGCTTCCTTTGCACATGGTGCTGAGACAAGATGGTAGTTGCCAAAATACGGTAAATATAGGCAAAGCTCCTTGCTTCCCATCCTACTGCCTGTATCCATGACACTGGGCTCCACTGCACCATGGAGCCCCTTGAAGGTGTCCTTCACACATATACTGGGGTTCAGCTGCCTAGAAAGACAGCAGTGAGCCAGTGCAAATGGAAACCCAGCTCCAACATGAGGAAGCACATTCTTGCAAAGGATGATGTAAGGCTGCTTATTTGGAGATTATCAGACCTAACCATAACAAGGAAACCCAAGCAGCAAACCAGAAAAAAACCAAAAAAACAAAAACCCAACAAAAAAACCAGGCAAAGATCTAAGGTGCTCCAGATCTAATTTTCCTTGCTCTGATCACTAAGATGACATAATCTCAGCTGATTGTGTAAAATATAATTGCGTGGTGACCCCTTTCTCCCTTTGCTGGCCACTCCTCCACCCCCAACATAGATGCAGTGCATGCTATCAAGCCATGACTTAACTCTGAGCCAGCCCAAAGCACAGCCACAAAAGAGCCAAGAGAAGTAAAATCCCTTCCCTGTCCTTGTCCATGATGTGGGGAGGCAGCTTTGCACAGTGGCAGAGACATTAGTATTCAGATTGGAAGGGGAGAGAGGAATGACTTGAAGAGGAGGCTGTGCTTAGCTCTGCATGAGGAATCACTGGCCAGAGCTGGGGGATGGCAGATGGGAGCTTACAGGGAAATGCACTTTTATTTTTTCACTATCAAATAACTTGCCCTAACACAGCTTTTCCCTTCCCCATTCTAGCTTATTCTGTTGCCTCTTACAGGTGTCAAACTGCCTTTCTTCACAAGAAGTCCTCTGTACATCAAGCAACACTCAGTCCTTAAGCTTCCCAATTTTGCCATGTGAGGAACACTTGGGATGGTGTAAGAGAAGGAGAGGTGCTGTGAAGGAAACCATGGCCAACTGGACTTTGATTTTTTCCTTAAATTAAAAAATAAACACTAACTAGCTATGGTGATAGTGTGCAGAAGGCTGTGATTGGAGAGAAGCCCCAGAGGGAGCATTTGAAGCCCTATTAGATCAGTCCATATAATTTGATATAAACACCTCACTACATGTTGTAGCCATGCTTTACTGTGCTTTAGTAGCACCAGGCTGCCAGCTCAGAGTACTGAGATTAGTCTGCTGGACTAGGAAGTGAGAGAGCAGATGCTTAATTTGCTAGACTGATGCACAGGAAAATGGAGAGCCCTACCTGAGTTAGACAGATTGCAGCTTTTTGCTATACCACAGGTAATGATAATGGTATGATATATTTTCAAGTAGTCTTTTTAGTGCCAGCAGTTCTCTCTGTAGTATCTTTGAACCTTCCATATGCCATCAGCAGCTATATACATAGCAACCTTCAAGCAACCTTAGTTTAGTGTCCTTTTTAAGGCTTAAAGGCTTTTTTCCTAGTTTATTTGTTTTGCTTTGGTTTTGGAGAGAGGGAAGATAAAAAAAGGAACAAAATGTTAGTGAGATTATGTGGAAGTGAAAGAAATGTGGAGTTATGAGGGTTGCCTGTGGCACAAAGGCTCCCTGAAAGGGCAAGCTATTACAGCATTTCAGTAAATTTTCTGTTCTGTGAGGTTATTAAATAACCAGATTCTTCAGCTGAAATTGCTCTGTCCCCACTCTTGTCTGTACCATGGCACAAACAGATATAGCTGTTGTGGTAGTAGGTAGTTGAAGTTTCTTATTTGACACAGCTGGAGCTTGATGCACTCACTAGTAACAAATATTCAAGGATAAGCAGAAGTGAAGCTGGATAGAAGCCAAGTGAAGTACCTTAGTTTGTCTCAGAATAAATCAAAGGGTCTTCTGAGACAGCTGTCAGAGGTTCAGAATTAGACCTATCCTAGTGAAATGAACACAATTGTTTCATAGATTTCCCCTTGCTTTAAAAGGAGTGGCAGCAGCTTCGAGGACACACAGTCAGTAACAATAGTCCCATTATCCCATCATGGCTCTCTAGGGGAACAGGCACATTTATTATTTCGTTTCCAGCTGCAGCAGCACCCTCATGCTGCATCATCCTCCCTTGTTTCTAGGAGTGCTGTGTGTCACCTATGGAAGCATACAGCTCAAACAAGGTTTTATCCCTCTGGTTAGCTTTCCTGCATTGTCTGACTAGTTTTAGATGTCCATAAACTGAAAGCTCCATTAACACATAACAAGGCTTAGGCAATTTGCTTGAATTATTCATACAAAATACTGTCTAATTCCTTTTTGAATTGATTTAATTTATTCCTCCCCTTGCTAAATGTAGAAAAAATACATGTTTTCTACAACCACTATTATTAAGTAGCTCAGGATGTTCCCTCTGCTTGTGATTGCCTGAACATCAGAATTTTTTCTTTGGGAATTAGTAATAAGTTACATGCACTTGGCCTGAGTCTTCACTGCTCTGCCCTACACAAAGGACAAAATGGTATATGTAGAGATAATAGCCTTATTGCCTGTTGTTTAAAGCACATGTGATTCTAGTCCCTGGAAGCATGCTCCCAATTTGTGAGCAATCTGTTCATCCATTCTTTCAAATACAGTACTTTTCTTCCAATGCCAGAATTTGAAATAGCAGAACTGTCTGCTCTGCCTCTTAGCCTTTTGTGCACATAGCTACCTATACAACTATTAATTAACAAGAACCACTTTCCAGATAATGCATTGTTCTTCCTCACCTAAAAATGAATTGGAATTTCCTTCATTCCTGTCTCATGGGGAGTAAGTGGAAATACCTGCATAAGATTTAGCCTGAAACATGTACATGGACAAGTTTTAATAGTCCCTTTTCAAGTCAAAGTTGTTGTGAGTGACCAGCATCCTTTACTGCAGCAATTAGCAAATTCAAAGAACGTTATACCAGATTTTTAGTTTCTTTACCAAATGATCCCTTACAGGTCATCAAAATACCAGCAATCATTTCATTAACCATAAAGAAACTTCCCTCCTCAAAGTGCTTACCATGTACAAACCTGAGACAGGACAGAGAACTGTGGCACTGAAAGAGTCATGGAGGAAATCTGAGAGGTGAATCTGAAGCCAGATCTGTTGCATGACTAAAGACATACTAAATAATAGCTGAATGAAAGCTGAAATGAATAAATGCTGAAATGAAAGCAGTTATCTCAATCAAGAAATATGTAGCTTATTCCTTTGCTTCCTTTTTCAAAGCAACCATTTATTCATGTGAGTTTGTACGTAAAGTAAATAAAAGATGATTGAAAATACACGCTTGCATTTTTGAAAATGGCGTGAGTAAAAGTACCAGGATGCTGAATCAAATACAGATAACTGAGTTGATAGTTACAGACAGTTACCATGGGTATCTTTTGACATATTTATATTTAATTAGTATATATCCAACAATAATTTACATCACTCTTAAAATAAAAGGCAAATAAAAGGCTAAAGTAATTATTGCTGTATAAGAAATAAGTATCAACAGTGAGTCTTCTCCAGTACTGCTCAATGTGTAAACATATGTGGTGATCAGTTTAATATTGCCATACCCATGTACACCTGCAAAAAAGAAGCTTAAGATTTGTGGATGTTTATTATATGATTTCAGCAGAAATGTTTGCTTGATGGTCTTATGTTTTAATAAATAAACCAGCTTTTTTTGTAGGGTATTTTAAATGAATTTTTTCCTCTATAGCTTAAAAATTTCTTTTCCCATAAAGTGTTTTAGGAAAGTGTTTTAAATGGGTTTCTTTTGGCTGCTATGGATACAAAAAATGCTTAAGTGCCTCTTAGGAATTTTTTATGTTCTTCAAGGCAAGAAAGTTAGAAGGAGTTAAAAAACAGAAGTGCCATAAGCAGAAATAGATTTTACAGTCTTTCTACTGGAACACAGTATCATCCCAGTGGAAGTCATTAGACGTTTTTTCTCCATATATAATGAAGGACTGCAGTGACTCATTCCTGAGTTGTAAATGAATTTTTAAAACCTTTCAGAGGCATGATCAGGGACATCATAAAAATGAACAGCTCAGGATATTATTCCAACCCATAATTTCCTAGCAAGGAGATGATATAGGTCAACTGCTGAGTAAACCCTGTTTATGGACATTGAACTTCAGGTCAAGTGTATTGCTAGGAAATATAAGTGCTGATGAATGAAAGTCAAATCATTTATGACCAATTATACCTGTATAAAGCTAAACATGTCTTTTTACTTTTGCAGTTTTAAAATATTAGTGACCAGAAATCACCAGAGACAAATCAACAAAATAATTTCTACAGATTTCTTGTCAAATGCCTTCTATCTCTGTTTTTCTCTCATGTTTTTGGGATCAAAAATGATATCACGTCAGTCTTTCTCACATAATTACATTATTGCCTTGCTAGGCGTAGGAAATCTTGGTTCAGGACTATTGTCAAACATGGTCCTTTCTAGCCTGTTGTCACTTAGCCTCTACTTTTCAAAATAATTGTTTTTTCTAGTGTGATTTTATCCCTTCTTCCATTATCTGGCCTAGTAACCTGGGGAACAGTGGGCAGAGGAATGCATGTTGGCCAAAGCACGACATCCCTTTTCCACATCCTGTTGTAACTTAATTTTCTTTTTGTGTGTCACAGGGCTGTATCTCATGTATCTCACCAGTAGACTGAAAGGTAGGTATCACTGCTAATAGCCAAGTGCCTGGTCAGGCTGGAAGTGGTGCAGAGGAATCACAGAAAAAGGATATTTTATTTTTTTCTGTGGCTCTTGGAAAATTACTTCAATGTTTTGCGCCTCAATTTTTGCATCTGTAGGAAGAACATGGTTACACCTCTCAAAGGACTGCTAAAACTTAGTTTATCAATAGCTGTAAAGCACCATGTACTCCCAGACAGAAAATACACATATTTTAGAAGATTAAATTTAATACTTGTGGAATTCTTCAGAGGTTTTAAAGCACTATTTCATCCACTCGGAACATCAACCCGCACAAACCAGTCCCTAAACTACCCACCAGTCTTCTAATGAAAACCATGGCAAGACCAAGCACCTTTGTTCAATACTGTGTTCAGAAAATATTCAGAGTGAAATCCTATCCCTGCCAAAGTGAGTGGCTAGGGTTTTGTTTCCAGTCTAGATATAGAGTCTCCAGACAATAAAATGCTGCTTATGTCCTTTGGAATCATATTCCAATGGCTTATTGCCCTTATGGCTAAAAGTCTTGGGAGATGGCATTTCCCAAAGGAGTCTACCCATCCTTAGATTTGATTTGAACCATGTCTTCTGCCTTTTAATTGAATATTAAATATATTCAGAAAAGCATTTAATAACATCTTGTGGCTGCTGGCCTTTTCAAAAACAATAATGTAACTATTTTCTAATAATCTGAAAGCATATTGCCTTTCCAAACATCTTGATTTATTCGAAGGAAAGAGCTCAGGCAATGGAAAAAAAGGAACATTCTCATTCAGAGAACTATTAAAGTGTTTTTCAAAGGCTGATACTAAGAAAGTAGAGGCAGTGGAAAAATGAAAAAAGAGTTTATTAGGATATATATATCCCTTCTGTACAATTTAATTCTTGAGTAGAAGAAAGTACATAGCAAGTGTTTCACTCTCATTAAAAGAAAATGAAGTCTGGATACATGGTTTCACATCCAATAAGATAACACTGGTATTAGGTCAGCAAGAACTATAGGAATATAATTTTTTTCCCTTTCATACAAATAGATTGCAATTTCAGCTACAGTCATGTGGAGACAAGGGAAGGAAAGAAATCTAACAACACTTCAGACATTATCACTTTGATCTACTCAAATGATCCTGGATTTTGATGACAATAGGTGATTGATGTTACAATGTTTTAGTTAAATGCCTGGGTTATTATGCGGTGAGAATTCCTGTCAGCCAGAGCTGCATTGTTGTTGTGAACAGAGCTGCAGTGAATTTCACTCCCCGTTAACAAGGTGAACTAGAACGAACTATATCTCCATGCTGTAGAACTGAGGTCCCAACAATAATGTGGCAAAAAATTTGTTTTAAACCATGGAAATTTTATCCCAACCAGCCTAGATCGAGGACTAGAGGACTAGATCAGATCTTCATGGGATGTTGCTTCCTTTTATCATTCTGTTGCATCTGTGGTGTATCATCCACATCTTCCCATCTGTTTGGAGTCCAGATCCTAAGAGGAATGGAAAGGGAATGAAACCCATATTGTTTACATTTTTCAGGATCGACACTACCTAAACTCCCTGTTAATCATTCAGCCTACAAAAGAGACACTAAGAAATGAGATTGGCGGCTCGTGAAAAAAGGTCGAGAAGTCTTGCAGCTTGCCTCCTGTCCAGAGGAACCATATACAGGTTAGACAGCTCATCCTCATGAGGAGAAGGAAGCTAGTGGCAATGCAGAAAGGAGGTCACTCGCTGCTAAGAGGTAGTCTCAACAGGAGAGCTAATCCACTCTCTCTTCTCTGCCTGCATCCCTGAGGTGTTCTCAGGCCAAACTCTCAAAGTCATGTTTTATACCTCAGTACAATCATTCAAGTTGGTATGGCTTCATGTTTAATAATTTCCACTTAATGGAAACGTTAAATGTCTGGTTACAGTGCTGTACCTGTGTCTCTTAAGCAATGAAAGTAGCATGGACAACTGTTCAGCAAATGCTAAAACATGCTGGATCCACATGGATTTTACTGCTGTATTTCAAATGATTCAACAGAAAATGCAATTCTCCAGTCTAAGTGCATGTCTCAGTCCCTTTGAATCCAGTAATAGGTCTCAAGAAAGTTTTGCTGATGCTGTGATTTCAGAGGTAAGCGTGACTCTGCCTCCTGCTCCAATTATCAGCCAGTTTCTTTAATAATTCAAAATCCTTGCTAAAATCCTGACCTCAGAGATTAATAAAATGATCCTTTATAGCCTTTCCAAGTTAGGCCGATTAAACACAGATTTGGCACAGACAACCTGAGAAACTTCAGTAACGTTATTAATTTAGCTAACAGAGTTACCTCCCCTGCTGACGCACTCCCAATTAATGCCAAGAAAGGCATCTGATCCGGTGGAAGGGGACCGCTTGTTCCGCGCTCTCTATTACCTTGGATTTGGTCCCAATTTAATGATAACATCACTGTGTTTTTCTTGAGAATTGAAATCATTTTATGGAAGTGGGTAGTGTTCTGTCCAGCTCACAAGCCTTCCCAAGAGGACAGCAGGCCCCAAGCCTGGATAGCAGCAGGTGTTTTGGAGGGAAGCATTCATTAGCTCCCCAAAAGCACATGGAGAAAGGCTGGTTTGGTGTGGCAGTGGGTGATTAATTTATACCCTCCAGCATGAAGATACCTGAGCTGAAGTACTTTATAACTGATGGTCTTACTTGTACATCAGCTTTTCCAGACCTAGGCTCTGCTGCAACCAAGCAGAGCCAGCTTAGCTTAACTCTGCCTGGAAGCAGCTCTGATTATACTGATGCTACTGTACACACGATGATGGATTTAAAATTAGTTTGTTGTTATGCTAGTGTTTATGAATGCCAGCTGAGTCACTGCAGGCTGAATTTAAACCAGTTTTCTAGAGTTCATACCCAAAATTCTCGGGGTTTAGCCAGACCAGTTTAAAACTTGGCTGCAGGGGTGGTACTGGCTGAGCAAGTCATGCTGCAAGGCTGCCAGGGAGGAGGGCCATGCTGAAGGACAGGATGCTCTGGCCACAGCCCAGATGCCCATTGCCTCTGACATATCCCCAGTGGCAGAGGTGACATGGGTGATGGCTGTGCCTGAACCTGGGAGCAGGAGGAGAGTAGGAGGTCTGATCCCAGGAGGAGCTGAAGAAATATAGTCATAGAAACATTCAGGTTGGAGAAGACGTCTAATGTCATCGAGTCCAACTGCTAACCCAGCAGTGCCAAGTTCACCACTAAACCATGTCCTTAAGTGGCACATCCACACATCTTTTAAATACCTTCAGGGATAGGCACTCTTGCTGGAGTCCTGCCAGTCAGCACCAGCTGGGAACTTGTCCCAACAAAGACCTAAGACGTTATTCCCCTGGCCCAAAGACCAACATAAGATCAGCAGATAAAAGCTGGATCTCTTGGACTATTTCAGACAGTTTTCCCCACCACTCCTTGGTTACTCTGCTTTCAGGATCCAGCCCACAGAGGAGAAGAGAGAGGGATTATCTAACCATGACCAATTTTATGATTTCCAGAATATAAGGTCATATAAAATGATGCCATGCAGAATGAAGTCTAGTTGTTTATGTTCTTTCAATGCTGCACAGCTGCCTCTGCCAAGGCCAGAAGATGTCCTGGTGCTTTTGTCCTGGATCCTGACACTTTGGGGAAGGGGCTTTAGCTGTCTGCATAACTGTTGTCAGCAAGAGATTTGGCTTTTACAACCACAGGCCCCACTTCAAGAACTCAGGAGGGCACCTGAGACACACCTCACAGCACCTGGAAGCAGGAGATGGAGTCAGGTTCTTCACTGCAGTGCAGTGCAGGGCAGGAGGACAAGAAGCATCAGGTATAAGTTGAAATGAGAGTTTCAGGTTGTGGATAAACAGCAACTGTCTTCCTGTGAGGGAGGCAGCAGAGCAGGTCACCCTGGGTATCTGTGCTGTCTCCATCCTCAGAGGGTTCCAAGCCCCAGCGGGTCCAAGCCATGAACAGCCTGCTCTGGCTCCAGCACTGGCCCTGCTTTGGGCCAGGAGGGGGACTGAGACCTCCCAAGGTACCTCCCAGCCTGAATTACCCCCCATGATAACCATAATGGTGTAAGGGTTTTTAAACCAGGACAACTTTGCATGTACAGCACACTGTACTTGGCTCTTAGCCTCAATAAGGTTTCATGGTAGCAAATGATAAAAATGATATACATGAATCAGTTAACCATGATTTCAGTCAGCGTTATTTTCACCCTGACTTTGATTTAAGGAAACAAGACATTTTCATTTTTGCAATCCCATGCACTTGAGGGAAACTCCAACATACATGCTTAAGTAAGTAACCTCTTTCTGACAGTGCTGAGCTCTCTTCAGCTGTCTCTTGAAGGGAAGTTATTACCAACTGAGCACTTTGGAAAACTTGTTCCTTTGTTTATCAGTCCACATAAGACTTTTGGACCCTAATTTTTGGCACACCTTCTAAAGTGTCTCTGCTGCAATAGCTTCTATGTGTTCTAAAAAGGTAAATGCTATCCTTACAAGAAAGGAGCATTATTATCACAGTCATAAATTATGCTGAATTGGAAGGGACCCACAAAGACCATCAATTCCTGGCCCTGCACAGGGCAATGCCAAGAGCCACACTTGTCTCTGAGAACATTGTCCTAGTGCTTTTTGAACTCTGTCAGGCTGGTGCTGAGACCATCTTGCTGGGGAGCCCCTTCCAGTGCCCAACCATCACATCTGTGTTATCATCCTCCCAAGATCCGAGTGGCTGACCCATCAAAAGTCTCACAGTGAGTGAAAATTGATACTTCAAACACAACCACCCATCTGTTAGTCATAGATTTCATTAGCAGAGAAACAAGACCCACCATCCTTATCCAATCAGGTACAAGTTTTACTAAAATATAAGGGAATTTATATTAAATACGAGTTACTACTCTGTTTATCTAAATATGTTACTTATTATGTTTATCTAAAATATCAAATTTTGTGTATGTTTTATTTTTAGTCATATCTGTAAAAGAAAAGACATTTTTTGTTTCCAACTTTTATTTATATGTCTGTTTTCTCCTCTTTTTGCAGTAAATTAGTCACTAATTTAATCATCTCTAAGATCCATATGCTCGCCCACACCATCCTTCATATGAGTACAATGAGATAAAAATTCTTATTTGCTGCACTGAGGTATAATTAAACTTTCTAAATTTCAATTATTTCAATTTGTTACCATGAGCTATCATGTGGCATCCTGCAATAAAAAGAGATACTGTTTTCATTTTAAATATTTCAGAATTTTCTACACTCATCTTTTAATTTAACTTCCAGTCTTTGATAATACGGTTTACTTACATCAAATTAGTAATATACTCTACTGACATTGTTTCTTTTGTTTTGGTTTGGGTTTTTTCCCTCCTATGGTCATATTGGCAAGTTTCACAGCTGAGCAGTATGACAAATACCATATGTTCACCTTCAGGCCACTATGTTATTTGCTGGTAACTGCAATTCCTGCTGCTGTAGTTGCTCTGTGAAATTAAGAGTGACTATGACACTTTCCTTCTCTTACCTAAGTCATCTTATGTATCTAGGCAACTTTCTAGAGTCACTGCTCCATGAAATCAATTGAAATATGTGTATATTCACATTTCACATTGGTAAAACACAAGCAACATTTGAATTCTGAGCAGAAATGAAAAACATTCCAGTTGGAAAGCTGCCTGCAAAAAATTCAATACTTTTCTGCCTTTATTCATTTATTTCAGCCTGTATTGCTTATGAATCTAATGAAATGCTAGACTAGAGCTCCATTTTGGTATGAAATGACTCAAGGGAATAGCATAAATGTCCAACTTCATGAACAATATATGGTAAATCTGTAGAGCAAGTCCTTTGATTAGTTTATCTATTGGCTTGTAACTTTGCTTTTGAATAAACAGGGATTGTCAGACTGAGGTAGCAGGAGAATTTGCTATGAATATTCATGCAAACACGCCTAAGTCTTGCACAATTTAATGGAGCTCTTCCTCTGCCTAGCTTTGATTAATTGACTTTTGTAATGAGGTTTTGTTCATTTTTGTTTAAAGTTTCAAAGTAAGAGGGCACAGAAAAACAACTGACCAAATTGCCATTCCCTGAAAACCAAAACAACTGTCAATAGGAACTAAGAGTTCAGTAGAAAGGCAGGATTGAGCCTTGTATTTCCTAGTATCTTTTGTAGTCCTGCTTCCCACAGGAGAAGGGCTAAGTAAGAGATTTCAGGTTTCTTGCTATTTTTAATCTTTTAACAAGCAGTGCTGTCCACCCAGATTAAACTTTTCTTTACTCATTTCTAGGCTAGTCCTGGGCCAAAGGGTTTCATTCCTTGCTCCACTGTCTCTAGAGAAACTCCTGCTGTCCTTCTCCATCCAGAACACCAGCTTCCTCTTTTCCTCTGATTGCAGAAGTTCTCCTTACTGCTTTGGGCTGACCCTTCCTCCTTATGCTTATGCCCTTCATCAGCTGCAGCCACTTACCCAGGGACATGAAGCAGATCTCTAGTTGGCTGCTGCACTGGAAGTTTACAGAACTTTATTAGACACACAGACTCCTAAGTTAGCAACAGTGCTAATGCTGTAAGGTGGAGAAAGGGGGGGAAACAGACATCAAATTCCAAGTCAGTGTAAGTGTTATTGCCTTAAAAAAAAAATCATTGGCAGGTTTAGTGTGGGATCTTGCCAGGACTTTGCAGGAGTGAGGGGAGAGAGCTAAAGATACATAGTTGGATGTAATCTATATGCTTAAACAGTAATAAATAGTTCAGTCTGCAGTCAAAAGGAGGATTTACAAGGTGTTTTTTCCACTAAGACTTTCCTTAAGGAGGTGGATCTGCTCTTTCTACAATGTGTGAGGAAAATTAGCACCATAGAACAGGACCTGTAAAGGCAGAAACAAGAGCTGCCTAGGTAGCAACAGGGACTTAAAGAGCTTTAGATCGGCTCCCCTCCAGGCAGTGTTATTTTGGGCTGACTTAGAGATGCCTTCAAACCTGTGAGCCCCCTCCTGGAGTAAGCTTTCAGAGAAGCCAGGACAGCTTGTTCTCAACACAACAAGCAGATGTTCTCCTTTCATGGAAGTGTCCAAGAAAAAAATCAGTCACTCAGAAGCAGTGGTGGCACCAATTCTTCCTTGTGGTTTTCTTTGCCTCCTCAGATACACCAGATTCCAGTGAGATGCAGGATAAGTGCAGATGAGGAGGTTTCAGTTAAAGTGGGAATTTTGATGAAGTCTAGACTCCTAAATTCACAGTTGTCCTGAAAACCTCTGGCTTAACTGTTACATATTATTGGTAAAAAACTTGATCAATCTATGTTTTGGGTCATTGGATAGAAAAATGTATAATATATAGAAATTGAGAAAATTAGAAAGGATTTGCCTACAAACAGTGTTTTTTCAAGAATGATAATTAAACTGTAGTAATTTTGTTGCTTGATATTGCCAAAATCCAAAGACACTTTGATTTGTGTATTTTGGGACCATCTAGTCATTGGATCAAGGACACAGATCAGGGATTTAAATCTAGATTTTTCTCTTCCCTTTCTCCCAGACATGCCTATGTCCCTTTAAAGTTGTAAAGGAGGTAGATGAAGTCTTCAAATAAAATTATTTTCTTGTGTTCATTTTGAATATGGAAATAGTAGTAATAGCTGTTTTCCAGCTAATAAAGCTGAAACCTTGTGAGACCAAGGTGTCAAAAGAAGAGATGTTAGAACAAGCTGGTACAATTAAGCAGCAGCTTATTTAAAAGAAAACTTGGCTGCTGTTTCACCAAGTATTCTGTGGAAACAGATGAACAAAATGATTGTGTTGTTAATAAAATGCACAGTGTTATTTTAGAAACAGACCTTAGGGTAGCAAATTTCAGTCCTATGTCTAACAAAGACTCGATGGCAAATGTGGAAATGATAAATTTGTCTAGTGTCACTATTAAGAGAATGAAACAATAATTAAAGAAAGTTATTAGAAAGCAATAGGAACAGGAAGAGATGTAATACTCACAAATCAACATGGATGCTGTAAGAGAAAATGATGTTTTCAATCTACTGACACTTTATTGTAAATGCTAGGATAGCCATATCTAAAGTAAAATAACTGGAAACAATTTATTTGGACTTTTAAAAACTACTTCTGTCAAAATTCCTGGAGGGGGGCCTGTTACTGAAATTAGGTATCATGAGGTGAGGGAACTATGATTAGAGAACAGCAAGCCATAGAAGAGCAAGGACTATAGGTAAATGCCAAGGTACCATGCTGGCAAAAGGCCAGCCAAGTGATGACTGCAGAGGTGCACTATGAATGCTGTCAAAGACATTTCAAATGATGGTAAAGCTGAAGTGCCACAGAGTGTGAAAAACGCCTTACAAAGGGATCTCACAAAGCTAGGTAAACTGGCAGTGAAATGATTGATGGAATACATCAACAAAAGTGTATCATGGACAATACTGTTAGTTTAAAAATGAAAAAAAACCCTAACATTTAGGGATGGAAAGAGACTTCAAAAAATTCACCAAAGTCCTCTTTATCGGCAGTGATGGTCAAAGTGACTAGATGTCTAAATGAGAATATAAGAAATAATAAAATTAATCCTATCTTGTAGATGTAGCATACATTATTTCACATGCGTAAGGTTTCTTAAGGCATAATGTGTGGGTGCATGGGTGGGAGTGCATAAGTACATATATGCACTGACATAAAATATTCACCTATCTACAGAGCTGAATTTTTAGAATCAATAATATTTAATAGGTTAATCCTATGATTCACATGTTCTTTGCAGTCTTGTGGTGTCTTGTGGTGAAGTGCTAATGTTTCAGCTATTCTGCCTGTATGCATATGCTCACAGAAACATGTACATGCAAATTTCTGATACACATATAAAAATATTTTCCCCTGTTTCATTGTCTTTTATGACATTTTTTTTCTGCTTATGGACTATTTACAGAAATGATTAGAAGTAATGAAATGTTTTTGTAGGAATATAAACTGAATAGAAAGGGGCACTTTGTTTCACAGAGGAGTTGAAGAAGTGTATGAAATATATGTGAAATCAGGGTATAGAGAAAGGCAATCAGGTGATGTGTTAAGGAGATGCATTTAAGGAGAGGCTTGATGCACCTAAAATACAAAAAATCTGAAACAAACAAAGGTACTCTTGTATTTGTCACTGGCAGGGTAAATTTGCAACCATATATAGAACTTACTGCAATGTGATAACCACTGAGCCCAAGATTCTCTGGCAGTTAGACAGGTGTATCAATGACAAAAACATTGAACCATCAAATAAAAAATAAATTAATGGATACACATGGAGACAACAAGGCTTAAATTACAATCCCTGTAACAGCCAGGCTTTCTACAGTGTTTTTGGAGTGATTTGTGGCATCTGAAAATACAAGCATTTGATTGATGGGTAACTGTGATTTAGCAAGATAATGCCACAGATCCCAGTTTGTTGCATCCCTGTAACATAAGGTGATCTCAGTAACTTTGATGAGTACATTTCCATTACTCTTTGTTAGCAGTAGGACATGTTATGTCCCAAAGAGTGATCCTTCAGCCTCCAGTAAACCTCAAAACCTATTTTTCCATTAAGAATTACAGCTTTTTTTGGTGTTTCAAAGTAGAAGCTGAACTCTGTGCAAGATAGTGTCTTGCAAGACTGCTAACAGTTAACAATGATGGAGTAAATTTGGGGTAGGTAGGAATTCCAAGTGCTGTTTCTGTTGCCTTAAGACTGAAAGTCATTCAGTCTGCTCAAAGACAATTGAATATCCATTTTGGCTTCCTGAAATAAGTGTTGAGCTATGTGATTTCTTTCAATGAAGTTTTTTATTTAGCTCATCTATCGTTTAGCTCAATTTTAATACTCAAATAGAATTACAGTGAAGTGAAATGTTAAGTATAGAATTTTAGACTGAGGCACAAATCCATGAAGGCTGTTTAAGTATTTGCTATAATACTGTACCAGGAACAGAATTCTCCCCTAGAAATTTCTGCCCTAGATAAAAAGAAAAATAATGTCTCTATTGTGTGTCTCTATAGTCTTTTGTCATACTACTTTTGAACACAATTGTTACTAAGTTTGCAAATGCTAAAATGTTAAAACTGGACATTCACAAGAAAATGTTCTCTGCTTATTTGTAACACTTGGAGTGTTACAAATCACTTGAAGTGTCTAACATACTCAGGAACTGCAAGTGGCAAAAATGGAGGAAAATTCTCTGGCCAGACAGGCCTTTCTAAGTAATTTTTTTTTCATTTTGTGTGTTAAAACTGCAATCTGGACTGGCTGATGTAGGAGTGGTTACCTCTGTTCAGCATGTCTGATTAAGTAACTTGATGTTCCTCTGCCTGGTCAGTATGGAGACTGACAGTGCCTGCTTCCTTCTGTGTGAGCAGTTCTTAGGACCAGGTAAGCCTGGCAGTGACAACTTTCATTATGGTGAGGAAATGCTTGGGAGAGGGGTGGTGGCTTTGATCCAGTGGAATATATGGTGGGGTTATTGGGATTTCTTCCCTCTTCACTGTTGAACTTGGTGGGCTGTTTTGTCTGTAACTGTCTAAATGAGAGACAGACCTGGTCAAAATTAGTGTCCTAACAGAGGACAAAGATCTTGCAAATATCTTCATATAACCAAAAACCTGGTGTTTCTGGTTTGGGGTTTGGTTTGGGATTTTATTTCAGTTTTAGTAGAAAATAGGCAATCCTCTCTCAAAACTAAAATCAGACCTTAAGTTTAGACACTGAAGTCAAACAGCTACACTTCACAGACACCCAAGAAAACAGCTTGCATTTGCTCACTGCTCATGGGACTTCCTTCC
>VYXD01002180.1:86434-160572 GCA_013397195.1 Hylia prasina | reverse complement strand
CCCATTCCCCATTCCCTTTTCTCCCATGGTTGAATAAAAGAGGCTAAGAGCAGCTGTATCTGATTCCACCCCCAAATATTTTGAATAAATTGCTAAGAAAGGGAGGCAGAACTGGTTTTCTTTCTCTGTACACAATCCCTCAGTAGGTTGTTTTTTTCTCCTCTGGGGTGAAATAATTGATGTCCGGGGCATTCTCTCTACCAACATCCTTGCCTCCCTCCTCCTGCCCCATTCCAATTGCCTCAGCCCTATCACATGCTGCAGCCTTCTCTCAGGCTGCTGCCAAGAAGAGAGGAGAACCAGAACCAGCCAGAAGAGAAGCTTTGAAATATGTTGGGCATATTTGTTCCTGTTCAGTAGCAGGTTCACCTCCTCCCTACAGCTCTGCTCAGGGTCCCTTTCCAAAGGTAGCACTGATACCTTTGCATCCTGACCCTGTAATACTTATTCGGAAAAATCCAAAATGATCAAACAATCAAATCATTCTATGAAGCCAAGTTCTTGCAAGCACAAGTATTGGCATGCACAAGGCTGGAGGCAGGAGATCCCATTGCCATCCATTTCCTCCTGGGCACAACAAGCAGGGCTCATTCCTGAGAACAGCTCCTGATTTCAAGAACTGGAAGAGATCAGTTCCTAATAACAACCATACTGTTCATACACACAATGCTTAGTTTTCTTTCTTAACTGAATCAAAGCCACTTTTGCATAGTGCAGGGTTCCATTGTAAAAGGTTCACATTGTTCCTGAATTGTTTCCCCACATGTTCTGTAACAGCTTTGCTGCAATCACTGGAGATTGCCCCAGAGAAGGCGCAGGGTGAGCTCAGTCAGTGTGGTACACAGAAAACAGCACACTGATTTCTCCTTGCTCTTTTTGTCGTAGATACCCTAGGCTATAGAAATAAGATCCAAAAACTTCAAAAAGCATGGCTGTAAAACGTTTTGCCGGATAAATTAAATCAGTCACTCCATGGCTGCTCTCGACAGGTGCATGAGAGCACTGAAGCAAGAACCATGTTAATTTCTTTGTATTTGATTGAGGACTACTTCATATTCACTAGGGGATCCTTAACATTGTGTTCTTTCATTTTTCTGCATTTAAATATATATCTTAATAGTGCCTTAGAATTTTGTTCCTAATTCTGAAAGTGGGCTAATTGGTATGTTATTTGCCATTTTGGTTGCTATTTTCCTTGTGAATCAGCAGCAGATATCTATATTTACAGACTGAAAGTGAGTTAGAACCCTCTCCATTATTGTAAAATATAGTTTTACCTTCTTTTTTTTTTGTTTTCTCCCAGCAGCAATAAGCTCTTTAAAAGAGCCCTTCTTTTTCACCACCAAAATAACACACTGTGTACACTGGAGTTATTAATCACAGCCTATCATTAAAAATATTATTTGGAAGGTGAGGCAGGTGTTCTATGTCATGCAGATATTCAGATTTTCCCCCCTCTTATGAGTAAATACTCAGTTTCAGGAAAATGCTCTGAATTGTTAATATCTAGTGTGCCAGCCTCAGAGAGGCTTTAGCAGTCTCTGAGTGGAGCAGGCTGGGTAAGCAGCAGGAGAGGTTGCTCTCCTCCTTACTCTTGGATCAGAATCCATTCCTAAGAGAGAGTGGCTTTCTGGCAGCCCGGCTTGTGTGTCCATGGAGAGCCATCCAGAGCGTTTGACCTTCCTTTCAGAAGTGTGTTGACAGGCAAATTAAACAAGAATTGTTGCAGATCTGGGGACATTGATTCCTTCTTCAGTGGTTGTCAGCTCTGCTGGGGTTGATCCCTGGGGTTGCTCCCCTCTGGTGTTAGTGTGGGAAGCAGGGGTGACAGAGCCGTTCGCCAAAGGGTGAAAATACATTTTAGCTCACTTAGGTCTATGAAAGGCACTGGGCAATTTGTGCCCTTCTTGCCACTTTGCCCTGTCTATCTCTGTGTGCTAATTACTGATATATGCTGCAGTAAATATTATTTACTCTTCTTCTCTCAGGGCCATTTGTAATTCATAGAGAGTTGGGAACAGCTGGAAGGCAAAGCAGTGATCCTGAAATTTTCTGAGACTAAAGTCAATGATATATTAATGGTCATCTAATTTTCCTGGGAGTATTTTGTGTTGCATTAAGTGGTTGTTATGCACTGATGAGCATGCCTAATAAATGTAGCCACTTCCCTCTGATAAATTATGGGAACAAATTTGAATGCTTATTAACATGTATATATTAACCCTGTGTGAACATTGTAAAGAGTTCTGCAGGGTACAAAATTATCACTGTGGCTTACCCTACTGTCTGGATCTAGGTTTATCATTTGGCAGGAAATCAGCCTGAATGGAAATAAATAAATTACTTCTAATAAAGGAAACTGTATTAATATAAAACTGATAAAATTAATACAAAAGATACGCATGGGCAGTTCGTCTCCTTCAGTATCACCATTGAGAAGATATTGAGAGAAATTACAGCACAAATCAGTATAGTAGTGAGAGGAGAGGTAGGGAGGGCTCTCTGTGACAAACTGAACTAAGTAGAAGTGTCACCCTGCTTTATTTCAAAGGAGGCTGGGGTCCTTGGGAACAGCAACATGCTCAGGTCCTTTACAAGGCCATCACTTAAGTTTGCGTCTTTAATATGATCCTATTTTTCCATAACCACATACAAAGGTTTTTGTTGTTTCCATAAGCTGAGGTACAGTCTCTTTCAGGCAAAGGAATATTTTTCTTCTAGGAAAATTCAGCGGGTAAGAGATTTTTAATCATAATATGCAAAATAAGTCAAAAGGAGTAATTTTGAAAAGTAGCTCTCGATCCAGTATAGCTTTTCCCCAGGAGCTTAGATCAGATAACTGGTTGCATTAATTGGTACTCAGTGTAGTAAGAAATGCTAAATACCTCTGCCTGTCAATTCACCCAGATGTACAGAATAATCTAAAAAAATACATGCAGTAACTGACAGGAATGAATTCTGAAAGAGCTGACAGTCATGAATAATGCAGCAAGGTAAAAATAATACTGTGGTTGAGAGGTAGTTCAGAGGGTCCTCTACTAACACCTTCTTTAAATGTGTTGTTCATAAATGGAACTTTTCCTATGAGTTTCACTAAATTAGACAGCCAATTATGAAAGTAAGCTTACAGAAGAGTGATATCACATCTGAAATGTTTGAAATATAAAAACCTGGGTCCTGGGAAGGTTTGTAAAATGACATGTTTGTAATTGTAAAACAAATATTATCTCTTTACTGTCTGTATGTATAACAGAGACAGATTTCCACTGATAGGGCTATAGACATTGTAAAAGAGATGTTCCTGCACAGAGTACTTTTTTGATGAGCAACCAGCTGAGGTTCAGCAGAAAGCAACCCAGTGGTTTCAGTGGATGCTCATGAGGGAATATTTTCATATTCCTTATCTTAAGCATGTAATTTGAATATGTAGGTGACACCAGAATTCCCTGAAGCTTAAATCAGCACATTATTCTCTCATTTGACTGTAGTTTTGGCAGAATTACTATTTTTGTCTGCATACATTTCCTTTTCACCTTTGTCCCCTTAATGTAAGACTGAAAGAATAGAGGTACTGAGTGTTGTCAAATGTTCCCCAACAACGACCACAAGCAAAAAAGTAAGAGTAGAAAATAAGAGTATTTCAAGGAAATTGGGCTGCCTTCCCAGCGTGATCTCTTAGCCTCTGACAACTTACAGCTCCAAAAGTGAGCTCATAATTGGTGACCCTGTTTCAGATTCACTCAATGGGTGTTTCTTCATAATGCACCCATCTGTACTCAGGAATTACTGCCACCCCTATCAGAATTACCCCCACAATTTATTGTGAAAACAGTTCTTTTACTCTAATAATTTTGGCTACTTTCATGAATTTGGTGGGGTTTTTTTGTTTGTTTGGCTGATTGGTTTGTTTTGTTGTTCCTCAGTCTGTGTGGAGATTTATCCAGTGGTTAAGTCAATGCCTGAAGATGGCCTGGAGCCAGTTGAAAAACCTAGTGAGTGCTACTAGCCTACTTTTTGTCTTGTTCAGGAGTTTGTGAGGCAGGAATTCCTTCAAATAGTTCATTCTGACTCACTCTTGATGCCTCAAAATTGTCGATGTGTCTCATGTTCTTTACTATAAAGAGGTAGGCAATTTCACCAGAAAAGCAGTTTAAGTTTTGCGTTTATATTTCCTCTGTGTGCCTTGATCTCCTACAGAATAGGTTTTGTGGTTTGTTTGTTTGTTTTTCTTTCATAGAATGTATCTTTGCCACCTTCCAGTTCAGAGGGTCATCAAGGTTACATGTTGGACTACAACAAAATACAGTAGTCATTTCCCATAATGAAGTCTTCATTGTATGGGAAAAGAAGGGCCAGACTGCCATGTCCTGCCCACTATAGGAAGAAGATAAATATGTAAATCGACTTTTAACAAAGAAAGGTAAGCATACAAAAAAGTGAAACAAGCACAATAGCATGTACCAAGGCTCTGCAATATAGCAGCATTCATCAAGAACAGCCTGCAGGAATTACCTGAGGTTTGGTTTTTACACAGACCATGTTTAGAGTTCTTGCACTGTTTTTCAGAGCTATATCTACCCTGCCAAATAAAAGATGATTTCAAACCAAGTCCAAGTGACACAGGCAGGGTTTACATGTATGCTGTGAAGCAGCAGCCTCTTGCAGATCATGGATGTCTTGCAGGCAGCTGTTTGGAGAAATCCATACCGGAACCAAGGGCTTAAAGAACAATTATGCTCTGTGGACAATCAGTAATCAAGTTTGGTCTTGTTTTATTTAGGGGTATAGAGTCACTCAGTGTGATCCTTCTAATAAACAGGGACAGCTTGTAAAAGGATAAGAGAAACAGAGTGATTTCTGAGTAAATAATCTGATCTGGGGAATGATGTAAATGATGAGCAGAGGCACTTTTATGCAGCGTGAAATCATTAATGTTATGTAAGAGCTGAAAGCATTCATGTAAGGCTGATGCACTTGTATCAGGACATGGATCGTGCTCTTACTCACATTTAGCATCCTTTTATTCCGGGATCTGAGGTCACTTGGGAAGATCCATCTACATAAGCTGTATTTAGACTGTAATATTTTGATGTTAACTGAGCTGAATAGGGCTCTCCTGATGAGCTCCTTCATAAAAAACCAGACAAATCTGAATTTTTGAAGGAATGACTGCACGTGTTTTTGACACAATTCAGTCTCATGAAGTTGCATCTGAAATGTGACACAAGTAAAAATGAAATCCAAACGGGTGAGAGTGTTTCTGCTTAGTCCCTTGGTGTAGAAAAATGTTGGTTTCAGTGGCTGAGAGCTCTAAGTAAAACCAGTGCTAAGGGGGCAGGTAGTGTGAGTGCCTTTCAGGCCAGCCCGTCAGATGATGAAATAAGCTGTATTTAACACTGACTGCTTTTCAGGCTGAGATTTCTTTCCACACTTGTTTTTTTCTTGAAGGTTAATTAACAATGATATTTTCATAATAAAGTTCCTATTTCCTGATAAAAAAATATTCACTCTTCCTGGTCTAAATGGTAAGCATAAATTAATTAATACAAGCAAAACTTCCCCTGCAGTATAGCTTTTAAAAGCAAAGTAGACATGCCTTGTTAGCTAATTGAAGAATTTCAGAGATATAAAAGCACATGATTGACACATAATTCACAGTCAAGGGAAATACTATCCTGAGAAGCTTTCAGAAATGTGACACCAAAAGCTGCACTGCGCAAAGTTCACATAAAAGAACTAATGGGCTTCACCAGAGGAATCCAGGGCACACTGATCCATCACTGATGAAAACCCAGCTCAAGGCTAGCTAAGAAAATGGTGGTTGCTTTGTTTCTTTCCTAGTACTAAAACATTTTGTCTTTTAGGCCTCAGAGTGAGGTCTACACAACACAAAAGTAGGAAGATGTTAGCTTGAAAAAGCTGTGGTTTGCACAGCCCAGGACACTGTAGACTCGTTGACTCACAGACTCACAGAACAGTTTGGGTTGGAAGGGACCTTTAAGGGTCATAAATTGAACTGGGATCTTGCCCTCCATTACAACCACCCTAAAAGACTTTTTCTCCATGCACAGGCGCTCTCTTCCAGCAGGACACAGCTCTCTGTCCCCGGGCAGAGGATCTGGGCAGAGAACTGAGCTAGGGAAAGGTGCCGTATGTCTGATTAGAAATCAACACCCTTTTGATAATGGTAGTCAATATTGTTATTTGTGTGCAGCTTTAATTCCATCAGCATCTCAGTAACTGTCCATGTTTTGACTCTTTCTTGTGTGCTTCAATCTTTTTTTTTTGGACCCCTAAGTAATAGAATTATTTAGGTTGGGAAAAAACCCTTTAAGATAATTGAGTCAAATCAAGTCTGAGGGTGTCAGGAATTTTATTTTCTTTTCATATAAACTTACAGTCTTTTCTGAACATGTCTGAGTGAAAACCATGTAAACCAAAGGGAACACAGCCGGATAGGATATGTAGAGCAGTATTTACCTCAATGTAATTTTCAATCAGTGGAGTTACACTTTCCTTTCAGGGAGACAGAGAAGCTGTTATTTTTGATAACTGCGAGTTTAGGCAAATGGAAATTGCAAATGCTCTTCTGCAGATTCAGACATCTTCAGGAGACAGGCTGAGATTGTTTTCATGAATACCATTCCCTTTTAAATCAGTTGCAGTAGTTAGCTGCAAAGCACCTCTTGGGTACTTTGATTTCATTTGTTTTAGAACACAAATCAGGTATATTTAGCTAATCCTCTAAAATTCAGCTGTATTATCTTCTTTTATTAGCCTCCCTAAAATGCATTTTTACTGTTATATTTTAAAGAGGATTAATATCCCCAATATAAATCATAGTAGTCTCTTTAGTTATGGTACATCTTAAGGTTTACAGAGTTTAAATTATTTAAATGTTGTTTTATGTTGCCTAATTTATTCTGTTAGAGCTGTTGAGAAAGTAAGACTGTCATTAATATTATTTTACTGCTTGATGCATCAGATACAGATCTTTTCGAAGAGCAATTTCTTTCTCAGTTATTGTCCAACATCTCAACCAGTCCTTATAGTTTTCTTAAATGTTTGGGAACAATTCCAGACACATGAAAAATACTAAAAAAAATTAGGTTGTTATAAAAATGTATTTGATAGTAAGCAGCAGCAGATGCATTCTCTGTATGCCACGGATAAATTGGAAATGCTAGCAAGCCCTGAACCTGAACATGAGCTGTCATGTGAGCATATTTGGAATTCTTAGATATCTTTCCTCCACGTTGTTATTCTGCTAAAGATATTTTTCTGCTATTTTTTTCTCATGTGATGTGAATTATATGGGACATTCTCACTTCCAGAAAAGACTATTAAGGTGGCTCTGCAGAAGTTACTCTCTTTTGTAAAATACAATTGGGGTTGATCTGTGAAACTCTCAGCAGAGGTCTCCTCTCTCCCACATGTGCCCTGTTTACTCGGAATCACAACTTCCACGCAGAGTGAGCTACAGAGGCTTGGTGCAGAAATCCGCAAGGAGACCAGCGAGCCGGCATTTCCTGGGGCAAAATGAGGACATGCATGTTTTCCTTTAGATGGAGATTTTAAAGCCATTGCAAGTGGCTTACATATAATTCCTTGGATTTATTAAAAAAGTTGGGTTTAATAGGTGAGTGGGGTTACAGCAAAAATGAGGAATCCAGTCACAGTTTAGCCACTGATCTTCTGGATGATCTCTTAATAGTCACGTGCCAGGACTTTCAGAAAGGGACTGGAATCTGGGTGTCTCAGTTTAGAGTCCCATTTCTGATTATTGTTTAATTTACTTTTCATTTCTTTAGGGGGAACATTTAAAAATGCTGTCTGGTTATTTTAGGTGGAAACACAAATTAATTCCTTTGAAATAAGCTGAGCGCATTTTAGCCTAGGGTTTGGTGTAGGAAAGTACTTTTACAAATTCCCTTTCTGTTGTTATCTTATCCATATTATGGATCTAACAATATTAATCATGTAAAGCTTTTGCATCTGTATTAAGGATATTTAGTTCTGCTCCATCTGAAATCACTATAAAGCTGTGAAAGCTAGGTGTTCCTATCTTTTGAGCCTACAGTCAAATGTTTGTACATTTGTACATCAATTTGCATTTTGAACCCATGCATATTTCAAGCTGGTTCACAGCATGCTGAGAGTGGGGGCAGATATGAGAGTTGTCTTAAGGACAACTTCTCAGTGTGCCAACTGGATGCTCCTGCAAAGGGGTTGCTCATGAGCACCCATTTGACTGCACTTTGCTGGCAGGAGAAGGGAAAGGAACCCTTCATCTCACATGTGGGCCAGTGCTGAGCAAGAATATGACCGTGAAGGAGAGAAAGGGGGTTGTAATCATTATACCTGTGGCTCTTTGCCAACCTCACATTCCTGCTGTCTCTCCCAGGGACACGATTCACTTCCAACCACTGTAGCACAGCCTGGCAGTGTAACAGTAATTCCTGAGGGCATGTCAGCCTCATGGGTACATGGACCTAAGAAATGGAAGAGTTCAGCTTCACTGACCTCCTGGGTGCATCCCTCCTGGGTGATCCTTATATATTTATATAAATATATAAATGCATCTTTGTTTTCAACAAACTTCAGTAGAAATTCAATAAACAGGGAGGGATTATATTTTTATTTTAAACTACAACTGAGAAAAGGAGAAAACTCCACCAAGATCTTAATGTAGGATTATTTCCTGTAGCCATCTCACCTACACATTATACATATATATATCCCTTGTGAATAATTGCAGTCTAAAGAAGGGGGGATTCAGAACTCCGTGATGGATTTGTTGATTTTCAAATTCAGACACCCCTTAGGGCTAGGTGGAGACCTAGACCTAAGACCTAGACCTAGACCTGTTTGGGGGAGATGGACTTAACCCATTAGGTCTGTGAAGGCAACTGTACAACAGTGAAAACTGGAAACCTAAGGCAGGGATTTGCTGTTTGAAGTAAGATTTAGAAAGTATCGAGGAATGTAGGGTATTTGGGATCGTTGCTGGAATGTGAAGGGAAAGAGAGGCAACTGAGGGAAAATGCAGGGAGCCCAAGTGACCTAACAGATAAGTAGCTCTCCATGATAGGCTTTGACATTTCCTTGTACTGTCACCTACTACTCACCATCAGAGAGATACTCCTGATCAGATCAAGAGTCTACCTGCAAACCAATTCTGCTGACTAGACATGAAAATCTGCCCTGCCTCTGACAGCTTCCAGCAGTCCCTTCAGCAGGACTGATGTTGTTTAATTCATATTCTAACTTAATGCAATTTGTATGTGAATGTGTATGCCTGAGGATATAAAATCGGACACAAATTACTGAGTTCACTTGCTCTCCACCATAAAAGATATTTGAAAAAATGTGAGGCTCTATTTATAGCACAATGTTCCTCTTTTTGTTGTTCTTTTTTAAAGTGACAAACAGAAATCAGAAAGGAGTTGATATGAGTTAATTGAATGAAAATGAATTTTACAAAAGGCAGTAACAACCTACTTAAGTGTTACCATAACACTTGATATTTAAATATATGATCCTTATCAGACAGCTTTGATTAGCCTTTAAGCAAAACTAAATTTTGTTTAATCAAAGTTATAATGTTAACTGCTTATTTCACAATTTGCTTGAGGTGTATTACCAGTAATTTTTATGTAATGTAAAAAATAGGTAGATTAAATGCTATCTAGAAGGATGATTATTATTTTATAATTAGTTATAATTTTATATAATTTATATATGGTGAATAATAGTATTTATTTATAATTATGAAATACCAACTAGATTATTATAGATAGATTAAGTATTTTATAATTACCTCCTTTCTTGTAAACTGTAGCTTCAATGGTGAGGTTCACTAATTCAATATTTAAAATGGTTTAATGCAACTTCTGATATAAGGGTTTTTTTCCCCTCTTCTCTTGCTTCCCAGCCACATATTTACAGCAGTTTTAATATATAGCTATGTATTTGATACAGCTTTGTCAATGAAGGGAAAGTCAAGAATGACTTAGTTATAAAAGCAGCTTGTGGTTATCTGTGGGTGTATGTTTGACACTTTGGATTAATCTTTTCTTGGCTTCTGAGAAACTTCTTGGATTTTTATCTTTGCAATAGTTAATTTCCCTGGATTTGAGGGCCAGACATATAAGTGTATTCCTTTTCATATAATATAGGAATGTTAGAGTTATTTTCAATTCAAGCCTTGTAGGTAAAGACAGATATCTTGCATCCTGAGCCTTTTTCTTCCTTGGAAGTCAGCATAGAAATTGGAAGTTAAGATATGATGTTCCTGGGGTAACCACGTTAATTCTTGCAACACTGCATGAAACAGAGAGTTACATGTTACACAGGCTCAGAACAGTAAATGACAGTGAGTTGTACAAAGGGAGTTCCTAAGACAAGGGCAAGGAGAAAATAGCCACCAGTAGGGAATGATGGCTATTTTCTCATTTTCCCCACCAGTAGGGAATGGTGTCGTGTACTCTAGGGGACGGAGCATGCTGGCTGCCTGCATCTTTTGACAAGTCAACAGCTATAAATTGTATATTGGTCTGACCAATAAGGATTATGCATGTATTTTAAGAAAAATAAGATTTACATCCAGCTGAAAACTGTCTTTATTTTTTTTCTTCCCTTACAACATCAATGTGTTTATTAAAATGTTGATTAAATTGTCTGTTGTCTAAATAAGAGCAAGTTAAGGATGCCCCTAAGGGCAGTGACACCATCACCCCTTTTCCAAGCAGGAAGCAGTCTGCTGCTCACTGAATGCTCTTAAATCCATGCCATCGTTTCATGGCTTCATTGAGATGTGGAATTCCTCCAGGACTAACTCTGAATCCCTGTTTTTCAAGGAGGAGCCTGGACCTTGGTGTCATCTCTCACCATGAATCTGTTGTGTCTCTCTCAGAAACTCTTAAGTAACTGCAACATATTCCCTGTGTTCCTGTAAACTCCTTTAGTTTATCTCTTATAACTTGTCAGTCATGGCTAATGTGGTAGATGCTGTGGAAAATGGATGTCAGTCCCTGGAAGACCATGATTAAGCCATTGAATCAGTGGTGTGTCTCTCCTTTATATTCCATGCTCAATCTATGTTAGAAATATATAAATCTATTGTAGATGGGTAAGAATGAAAAGAGCTTGTCCTGAGATTTTTATAATTGCACTCACAATTTAAAAATAATTTTGCCTTTTTAAAGAAAAGCTTGTGGAACAATTTCTGTTTTGAGATAAAAGGGCAGGGTGAGGGTGAACTATGAATGTGTGTGTGTGTTTTACCACAAATAATTTAATTCCAAACAGATTAGTAAGCAACCAAAGGGGTGAAGGAGTAAACTCTAGGACACCATTTTCAGAACAGTTGTTGTTTCCCAATACCCTGCTGGGGCAAGTGAGAGGGGAAGCAGGTGTGTGTTGGTTGGATTTGGAGGAATTCTTTGTAATGAAGTTAAGTGACATGTTAAGTACAATGAAATGACATGACACTCTCCCTTTCTCTTAATAAGTAGTCCTTAATAAATTAAAAAATAATTTAAATGCTGTTGCCATACAACAGAAGCTAAGGTGGTTCAACCTACTTGTCATAAGTAGGAACAATTAATTTCTCATTAATTTTTACTAGTTTACATACAGTTCACATATTTCTGTGATTTCAGGTAGTTAAAAGTCAAGCACTTTAAAGGAGTTCCTTTACTGAGCAAAGGTTTTGATAATTTTTTTAAAAGGCACCCTTAAAATGGCTATTTCAAGTTTTTTTAACGTCTCCACCCCACCCCGTTAGAACACTGTTAGATCTTCTATTTATTCTCACAGATTAAAAAGTTATGCTAAATTAAGGTGAAGATGGTTATGCTGCACTTGTTAAATCTGCTGGACTACAACAAACATAGCAAAATGACTGCTTTAGGTTTTTTTATATTTTTTGAAATATTTTACAAGAAACCATAATTGGCTGAGATTATTGCATTTTTTAGCAGTAAGTAGAAAGAAACAGTGATGTTTCAGAAGTGCTGACTGAAAATAATACAGGGTTTTTCTTGTCTACTAATTTGTATCCTTGGCTTTTGTAGTTCTTCTCCTTATAATTTGCACAGCATGGTGTGTTTTGAGGCAATTACAACACCAGTTCTAGAAGAGCTTTCTCTCCTTGACTGGCCATAATGCTGGAAAAAAGGAAACAGATTATTCCTTTAACCTGAAGAAAATTAAGGTCCTTTTTTAAAGGAAGCAAATAAACATATGTTTGTGATTGAGAAAGAGCAACATAGCTCAGACGTGTGAAATATTTAGGCATTTGCATGTATTCAGATTTAAATAGGCAAATATTTGTGTGTTACATTAATAAAGGAGAAGACATTCTCCTGGATCATCAGTATAGCCTCAACAGTGTAAGGCATAGCACAGCAGTGAAACACATGCATGAAACACCTTTGGAGAAAACATTCTTTTTACTCTCATCCATGACAACACTTCCCTGTTTTGTATTTTAAATTTTATCTTTAAAATTAGGGTTGTATTTCCAGCAAGCCCATGAAAGGAGTTAATAGAAATTATTCAATGAAAGCAAGTTTAACCGTGTGAAAATCCAGAGCAAATCCAAACTAATTATCCCAAGCAGTAATTTGTTCCTTTTCTGGCAGAGAGTAGAAAATCAATATTTCAGTTGGGTACAACATGGACCCTTTGGACAGCAGAGAGTCAGAAATATGTCATTTTATGATGGCCAGGCAGGCCCTTTTAACACCTTTTGATCAACATGTTAACATTCATAGCAGCCTTTCAGTATTTCTAGGAGACTACAAGAAAGGTAGGGACAGACACTTCCGTGTGGCCTGTTGCAATAGGACATGGGGTAATGGTTTTAAATTAAAAGATGATGAATTTAGATTAGGGATAAGGAAGAAAAGGAGAGTGGTGAAGCAGTGGAATAGGTTCCACTCTAGGTTCACTGCCCACAGGGACAGTGGATGCTCCATTCCTGGAAGTGTTGAATGTTGAGGGAACATGAGACTCTAAAGTGCACACTCTGCAAGTTCAGCATCAATTTAGATTTAAGATAGACCAGCTGCAACAGGCTCTCCTGAAGCAAGTCCTTGCACACATAGAATTTATCTTGTCCAAGGATAAAAATTATAGTCAGTATCTATGGAGAACAGATGAAAATTGAAACTGCCATGATAATTTTTGGCAAGAACCGACTAAGACGGGTACTTTTCATCTACACAGACATGAATGTAGATGATGAAATGATGAACCTGCCAGGAAGAGATTCTGTCGCTGAAATAAGATTAGAATAGATTTAAAAAACAGTGGAATCGCCTCCTGCATGTGTTTACCTCTGTTTTATCTCTACCTCTGTTTTAGAATTTGTAAAGCCCTATATTAATTGTACTTTACTTCATTGTTTACACAATGTTTACACATTCTTTACACTTGTTTCAATTGAGTCAGAATAATCTCAAAATAGTCTTGAGGGCAGAGCATGCCATACCAGTTCAGCAAATTCTGCCATTTCTTTTTGCTATCTTAATGCAGAGATTGAACTTCACCCAACCTGTCAGACCGGCTTTATTCTCTTTGCTTGGTTAGAGCCAGTACAGCTTTACTGAGTTTTAGGGAATAAAACAATCCAGACTTTCTTCTGGAAGCTGTCAGCTATGCCCAGGAAACTTACAGGTGTTCTGGGTAAGCTGTGTATAATGCTGCAGATTTGAGGGATGCCATCTCTCAGCACTTCTTCCTCCCAGTTACACCAATATGAGAACTCTGCAAGAAAGAGGAAATTTTGTGGCCATTCTTTACTTCCACATTTCTCAAAATGATTACAAGGAGTCTGTGATACCCAGTTATTCCCACATAGTGCCTTTTTTTCATCTCTTCTTTAGACCTTTTGACCTACCTCTCCTGCAGGAAATTTTACAATCAACTTCCTAATGTTTTTGACAATTCTATTATTAAATAGACACTAATCAAATTGCAAATTACAAAAAGATGATATTATGTTCTATTAGTGGTTTCTAATGGAAATAAAAGCTACAACATAAAGCTAATAAAGGTCAGTTGATGTACGGAGTATGGCAATTAAAACCATAATCAATCAGCAACTGTTACAATTTGCAGTATGCAGATCCATTGCAATGAGCTCTATACATCTATGCAATATTCCAGATTTATTTTTCTCTTTTTCACACCAAATAGGCCACTAGAATATTCTATACACCCCTTGACATTTTGCAGAGCAGTTTCTGCTACCAATTCAATTATGTTTTTAACAAGGCATTTGACTTTTTTTTGGAATCTATAAGACCTGTTTGACCTATGACATTTCAGTTCAGAGTACGCGCTTTCTTTGCAGGAGAGTAATCATCCACTTTGTCCTATACCTGGACTGAGTGCCCCCAAGCTGATTTGGGCAGCTGACATGCCTGAAGGATTGGTTACCATCCCGTGGGACCTTTGCAGGTTTAAGGAGTAGGCCCATGGGAGCTTCATGAACTTCAACAAGGTCAAGTGCAAGATCCTACAACTATCCATAGAGTATCCCCAGTATCCATAGAGGCTAAGGGATTAAAGAATTGATAAAAGCCTCCTGGAGAAGGACTTAGGGATACTAACAAAAGAAAAATTAGACATGAGCTGGAAATGTGTGCTCGCAGCTCAGAAAGCCAACCACACCCTGGGCTGCATGGCCAGCAGGCTGAGGGAGGTGGCTGTGTCCCTGTGCTCTGCTCTTGTGGGACCCCACCTGGAGTGCTGTGTCCCATCTGGAGTCCTCAGCACAGGAAAGACATCAATCTATAGGAGCAGATCCAGAGGAGGGCCATGAAGATTATCCTCTGTGTGGAAATGCTGAGAGAGTTGGGGTTGCCTAGAGAAGAGATGATCTGGGGAGAATTTTGCAGTACACTAATATATAAAGAGGGGTTATAAGAATATAGAGAATTTTTACCAGGGCCTCAATTATCAGGACAAGGGGGCAAAGGTTTCAGATGGAAAGAGGGTAGGTTTAGAAAAACTGTGCCCAGAAAAACTGTGGGTTCCAGGCCAGGCAGAATGCAGTTTAGAGCAATCTAGTACAAAAATGTCTATACTCATGGAAAGAGAGTGGACTAAATGATCTTTAAACATCCTTTCCAACCCAAACTATTCTGTTTCCATGATTCCAGATTTTCCAAATCTGTTTGTACCTATCACTAGGGAGTAGGTATCATTTTACTATTAAGGTAGCTAAATTAAAAGCATTCTGGGACTGCTGTACAGCAATAATAATCATCTGAAAGACATAAACCCCTTTTATTTCCATGAATATTGAATGTTAACATAGGCTAAAAGCTAAAAGTTTAAAAGCTACATAAGGTAACTGTGCCATCTAATATTTAAGAAAAACGTTGTTTTACTAAAGGAAGAAAATATTTTTTCAAAACTTGGAAAGTCTTTCTCAGCTATACACTACTCTGTAACTTCATGCCAACAACATAATTAAAATTTGTTCTTCCATAATGAGGTGGAATAAATTTCTTTTCCTGTATGGACAGACTCAAATATGTTTAATTTCAATGAGCTTTCACTATTTCATGCTATTGTGGAAGAGCATGGCAATCTATTACACCTGTGCTTCATAGCTTGATGGAGCTTACAAGAACCATACACAGCTCCTGTGTTTTGATGATGACAGTTCAAGCCTTTATCCTGAAAATGCACCACATACCTGTCTGCACAGCACAGGGATATTCTAAAGCAGTTGTGCTGTCATTGCATCTGGGACATTCATAAAGAGTAAATCACTGAGAGAGTGAATAATGGCATATGAGCAAAGGTTATACTTGAACTGGAGTTCTAAAACTAATGTAGATTGTGTCTTAAAAACTGTACACAAACAATAATCACTTCAACTCAATGCATCTTTACAACAGATACTTCTCATGTTTTAGTTGTGTGTATGATTCTTTGAATCACAAAGCTCTTTCCCATCCTTGAGGATACCTAGGATAGTTTGATCTAAGGCAAGCAGAGAGGGTTATGTTGGTCTGCAACCTTACTGTAAAATGAACACAGACAAGTTGCAAGCCCTTAATATCTCCTCTGCCTGAGCAGAGACAGGCTTGCTGGGAAATGTGCTTCAATTGGGAGAAAGCACAAACATATAATCATGGAATAAATGTATAGGTCACTGATGTTTGAGTTCATTGTAGAGCTGTGTTAACAACTTTCAGTAGTGGTCACCCTGCACATGTGAAGCCTTTACTGTTTGTACTTGATGAAATTTGCACATCCTCCTTTTAAGCAAAACATGATGCAGAGAGAGGATCTATGTTGTAGCACACTGCAGCTGCAGCCCACTTCTACTTTGGAGGAAAGCACAGGGAAAAAAAAGCCCACAAAAAGTAGTGATCTGTTTTCTGTTGGCAGGTCTTTGTGAGAGTTTTGATGGGGAACAGAACTCTGGGCAACTGAATAATTTTGGCCTAAATTTGTCCTTGTGGTTTCAGTCAGTCAGAATTGATATTGTGTACTTCGAAATTGCTGTGTGCTGCTGCTGAAATGCACAGCCGAGCAGCTGCTCCCTCTCAACACAAAGGTGGCTGCACTTCAGGACGTGTTCAAGTGATTTCTGATTGTAAAGCTTTTTGGGGTTCTTCAGATTAAAGGGCATTTTTACCACTTCTGCAGCTACTGGTGTACAGGGGACAGACGAAAGGTTCCCTGGAGTTGATACAGATGAAACTTGAATTTAAGTAGAACTTCAGTAGTTCTTCTTTTAATCTGGGTTTAATCTATAGTCTGTAATGGCTAGGGTTTACACATAATTCTCTTTAGGGCATGGTCCTAGTGTAATTAGTGACAAAACCTGACTTTTATTAATGAGTAGGATAAGGCTTCAGGGGTGGCCATGCAGAAGAACTTCTCAGCCTAATGAATTGATTTCTATTGAATTGGCTATAAATATAATGTCATTAATAATGAATCAGTTCATTGCAAGGATACCAGAAGACACTAGAAATGAGCAGATGTTACTTTCCTGCCTCCGAAGCAAGTCTGAAGGGTTGTTTCTCCAGTATGTTGTATGAATTGGCAGAATTTATAATGGACAGAATTTATAATGGGCAACATAGCCCTGTCTTGGGCAGAGACAAAGAGGCAGTGGTTTATAGCTGTGATGGCTCCAGCCCCAGTTAAAGCAAAGGTCCTGAAAACTGATCACTCATGCCACAGAAGAAACAGCTGAAGGATCTTAAGATATACTTGCAGACATTGCATCTTCCTGAAAATCATCCCCGCAAAGGTAAGGAGTAGGTGGCCAAAAATATTTGGTGACCGAAAGTGTTTATTTGCTGAGGAGGCTGGAGCTGGCACCAAATAGATGATTTCCACACTCCTATTGCCCAACGTTCCCATTCCATTGCTCTACAATGGGAAAGGAATTCCTAAAATTCCACACTGCCACCAGTGTGGCAGTTGCCTTTTGGCAAATGAACATACTTAATGCATTGCTCTTTAGAGGTCATGATTTTTCATTCCTTAGTTTTCTTGTTTTGCAGACTGTGTTCTTTCTAATCACATTCACAAATCTGTCTTCGTTTGTGTACAGACTTCTAATTAGGAATAGAAAAATCCCAAAACAATTGGATGGGAAAAAAGTAAAATTTACCATTTTGATTCTCATACATATTCTGTGAGCAGCACCCAAAACTAATTCATCATGTATTGTCTTGCAAATGAGCTATGTTTGAGGCTCAAGCCTTGGGAAGTCCAAAGGACTAGAGCTTCCTGTTTCTAATGCAGAGATGACAGAAACTTTGTTTTACATTTGCACAGCTCAAGGAATGCTCCAGTTGCAGATGGGGAAGGATTATTTCCAGCCGCTCTTATGAAATTTGTTTTCCAGATTAGCAGCAAGCCCAAGATACTTTACATACGTGCTGATGTGGAGGTGTTTGCACACAAGCTCATTTTACAGGGATCAGGAGCTGGTGCTGGGCTGTCACAGTGTAACACACCCATTGCCACAGCAGTCCAGTAAAGTTCTCTTGGCTTCCTCCTTCATTACAAGTCTCAAAACAGATGCCCTTACATTTGCATGTCTGTATTCCTGATAATATCATCCCCATTTTCAAGACTAAATATTGGTCTCTTGTGTGGAAAGGACTAATTCTTTGAACTGCATAGAAATACACAACCCCAGTGAATTCCACTGGACATGGTGAGTAATATTAATGAAAATCAGAACCTCTCATTCAGACATTTTAAAAATAACCTAAAACTGTCTAATATCTAAGCATGCTTGTTCAAAAATGCTGGTCATTTAAATGTGTCTCTTTATAGGCATTTTAGAGAAAAAAATATGCGAGTTTGATTTTTCAAACATGGTTTCCAAGTGAACCTATCTAAGCTGAGTCTGCAGTTCTGTACCAGAAAGAAAATGCACAAAGTTTTAGCAAAGGTGAAAAAATATGCCTTTAAATATGGAAGTCCAGTTACATTCCCTGGGCTCCAGTTGTTTTTAGCAACTGCAAAAAACAAGGAAGAAAAATAGGTGATTTTCATTTATTTGTTTAGATTTAGGGAAGAAAAGAGAGGCATCCATCCAAGGCTCTACATTTCTGCTATCATTAGCCACACAATAAACATATTCTCACCACATTAAACAATCACTTCAACAGAAACTAAGCTGGCCAGCCAGCTACCTACAGGGAGTCCTGGGGGACAGATGAAGGAAAAATAAATACCTGTGAATACTCTGGGAAAACAGTAAATCTCCACTTTTCAGTAGCACAGCACTCCTGCTTCTAGCCAACATGAAGGGCAAAAAGCTCAGTCAGTCTTATAAACTCATTATGATACAAGATGGAATATTCCCTGCCCTGATTATTTTGCCAAGTTAAGTGGACAGTGTTATTTTGGGTGGCAATGAGAAATTTCTGCTTTGGAAGGAAAAAGAGAGCCTGGCTGATGGTGCTAACAGAGTCTGATCAAAGGTGGGGGATTTAAAAATAACCTAAGCTGTGGGAAAAAAAAAAAAACAGCATGCAGAACCAAGGGTGTTTAGTAGACATCTGCTTCAGGACCCAAGAAGAGGACGTGCACAAGCAATGAGTTGCATTTTTTACACATTTTTTTGCATATGTGGGTAGATTTTCAGGCATTATATTGTGTACTGGGTGTATTCATAACACCATACATAACAATACAAATTAAATGTTTAGCTTACCAAAACATGTTAATGATCTAAGGGTACAATCTAAGTTATCTGGGACTAATTAGTGCTGAACACTGCAGCAGGAAGGCAGAAATGCCATGCACAGTTAAATATGTAACTCTGCCTCACCACACAGCATGATCAATACATGTCTGAGGCACCAAGACTGATAATGTTTTGTGCAGCTACCAAATATGTATTCAGATTCTTCAATTTTTTTGCTACTGAGTGTGCCACACTAAGGTATGTAGTGTCAGGGAAATGCACCTTCGTTCTTCTGTGCAATAAAGATACAAATGTATGGATTTGTTTTTTCTTTCTGGTCACAGTATTTTGAAACTGAAGACATTTAGAAACAAACCTCTTAGTTTAGAAATGAAATAATTACAGCTGTAGTAACAATTTTGAGCCTTATGAAGGAACTCTTCAAAGATTCTATAGTAACAAAAGAAAAACCCCAAACATTTTCATATATTTCTCTTTGCATTTGTAAGTTTTACAAGAGACTGATAGGGTTTCATTATGGGAAGCAATTTTTGGATGTTAATTCTCTGCTCATCTGTCTCCCCAAGCCCCTCAGACATTAATTAAACTTTTATAGCCATTCAAACTAACATCTAAACATTCCAACTCAGAGCTGCTTAAGTACAGCCTCAGGCTATATCTGGCCCAAATCCACCAGAATGGCTATGTGCCCAATCCTCTGTTCCAGCTATTGACTATTCTTGACCCCTTTTTCCTTTACTTTTATCATCTATTATCTTAAGGGGGCTTTGTCTGCCCTAGTTCTATTTTGTCCATGGCACAACAAATTCTTAGTTTTTTTCTGTACCCCTCCTACATGCAGCCAGCAAGTGTTCTTCCCAGTAACACTTTCAGAGACTTGAAATACCTTGACAGTTTGACTTTATTGAAGTTACACAACGGGTGATGGTGGTTATTTGAGCTTGTGCTTCCAGATGGCATGAGATCAATACATGGGATGTGACTCACAGCTAACTGGATATTTGGCCTTTGAAGCTCAGTGTTGCAGCTCCTTAGTAAGTGTTCCAAGCCTTACAGTTCTGAAGGGAGCTGCTTGCTGCTATTTGGTGAGGGAGAGTTACAAACTGT
The DNA here is from genome assembly GCA_013397195.1 of Hylia prasina. Taxonomy (NCBI): domain Eukaryota; kingdom Metazoa; phylum Chordata; class Aves; order Passeriformes; family Sylviidae; genus Hylia; species Hylia prasina. The sequence goes on along the minus strand of VYXD01002180.1, from coordinate 140,255 downwards.
CAGAGCTGAAGAACATTTGGGCTGAGGTTTCCTGTTTGAGCCTTCAGCTCGTCCCTATCCCCCAGTGCATTTTATACTTCCAGCATCTAGATGTGCCATGACTTACACAGATGTCTCAGCTTCCATTAGCATCAGTGGAGTGTGAGTCAGTGAGTCAGTGAATTTTGGGTAAGAAAAGCAGTTATTCAGACATCACTGACCATGGGTGCATGCATCTCCATTGCACTTATTTGGACCTTAGACCAGCAACACCTACCTGGGGACACTTATGTTGCAGACAGATAAAATTGTCAGCACTTTTGCACACAGATACACAAATCTGGCAACACATGACAGTTTCATGAAAAATATTCTTAATTAGAAAACTGAGAATGTTTTCCAATCCACAGAGTCCTCAACTATTTGGGCAGTGTTTTCTAGACATATGGTTAGCCGTCACTTTTTTTGCCAGTTGAACATAACAGAACTCATCAGATTTAGTAACTCATTCACAAAAATGTATAGTAGCAAAATAATGGGACAATGTCCCATTTTCTGGGACAAACCCCATCTTTATTAGTAAATAGTGAGGACGTGCAAAAGAAAGCATAGAAAGAAAGCATACCACTTCATGTGAAAAGAGGACACCGTCTGGCCACCAGTGGATTCCAACAGGAATAGCAAGACAGCTATGATAGCCTTAGGAGTTACTTGTTCAAGGGTCTTTCTGATTTTAGCAAGCATTAATAAAAGGATTTTTCCATTTACATGGTTTTATTTTTTGGCTAATTTTCTAAACCTTGTTTTGGATGTAGCAAAAATTTTCCTTGTTTAGATGTTTCTCTTACAGAAAAACCCCACCCTATTTTCTTTACACATCAAAGTGTTTCTTAAACTGTAAAGCAATAGATGACTGTATCCATGATGGTAGATTTGTGAGGAAGACATCAGGTTTTAGCAATATTTAGCAGTGGGACTTCAGTCAGCTGTACTACGAGGTCTGGCATCTCCCAACAGCACAATGAGGTCAGACTGATGAGTGGGAAGCCCAAGGAAGAACAAGGTCTTGTGCCTGAAAGTCCACCTGCTTTAAATCTGATAGGAAGACAAGTAAAATGCCACTCCACATTCTAGCAACTATGTTTAGAGAAATATTTATGATCGCCATGATAATAGTCTAAAGCAAAGTATTAAGTATTTAGCAGTTATAGGGAATTAGGAATCCTGGCTGAAAATTTGAATTTTAATGGTTCAGTTCGTCTTGGCCCTTTTAAATCAGTTCAAATGTCTGCCAGCAGTTAACAAATACCTGGTACTTGGTACTACAGGAGTGAAACTGTGCTCAAGTTCACAATGGTAATTTTGATTGCTCTTCCAGTGTGTAACTATGCAATCATTACACTTCATTAATCACATTCAATAGATGTGCAGTTCTATTTACTAGTGCAGGCTGGGAAACTTTTGCAGTTCCCCTCTTCACAGATTATTCCTATCCCCAAAAGGACTATTACCCTTTTTATTCTAGCCTCTTACCAAAGCAAGAAATCCCAAGTTTAATGTTTTGTGTTTACATTACCAGTTACTAGATGAGGCAAACAAATGCTGCAGTATTTTTTAGTAACCAATATTACAAAATTTATACACAAATCTAATAGTTATGATTATGTTTATTGCTCATTCTGCATTCAGAAAAGCTTAAAAAAATTGAGGAGAGAATGTGTTTGTGAGAAACCTACTGTCCAAAGTCTGTGAAACCTACTGCCTATGGGCAGCTCTGCTTAAAAGGCTTGTTACTGAATCCTATTTACTAATTAAGAACAAGATATTCACTTTATAGTGTAAATGCACTGGGGCATAAAGAACTGATTATTAAGACCAGTCTTCTGTTTAGAAGGGGAGGGAAGTCAAAAGGTCTATACCTACAAAATGTAATTTTTATGAAAGTTGAGCATTAATTCTGGATCCTGACACTTTGTAGTTTTGATATATTAAAAAAGCTGTTAGATGAATCTGGTAGTTCCCAAAGCAAATTAATTAAGAAAGAAAATTATAATATTCTGCTTGTGTCTGGTAAAGATGCATGAAGTCATAAAGAGAATGCTGAAAGAATTTCCCCTCCCTCCTAATCCTTTTTCACTTTTCTGAAGATTAATTATGAAAAACCTACCAGAGACTCATTAGGTGCCAAAAGAAATGGCATATATGTTAATGTCCCTCTGGGAGCCATGGCTATGACTCCAGGAAATTAATTTATAATTCATGCTAATATAGTTAAGATTCCTTAGTGTTTGTTCCTGGATGTTACAGGACAAGCTCTAAATATCAGAACTTGCAAAAACTATGCAATAAATAAGATCAAGCTGTTTCTTGCACCAGAGAACTAGTATAGAAACTGTTTTTTTTTTTTTCTCTGCTTTCTTCTGTCATCTTCATCTTGCTTAAAATACACAGTAAGAGCTCTGCCAATTGGGATGTAAAATGCCTTCTTGATTGTAGCATATAATTAAATCTTCCCTTTCAGCTTTTTCTCCACATCAGTTTATAAAAGATCTACTTGAATTTGAGGCAAAAAAAGACATCTGGCTTCATGGTTTTGTGTGGGCTGATCTAGTTATATTCCTTTTTTAAATATATATATTTGTACTGAGTCAAGCCTAAAATAATGAACACTCCTTACCCACTGGAATGTATTCCTACATACTGAGAGGTGAAATAAATTCTGTTATGATCACTGAAAATATGCCAGAACCATTATTGCACATTGCGCTACTTTGGCCCATTATCAAAAAGATTGAAGTTCTACACAAACCTTCCCCCAGCCAAACCCCAAACCAAATATCAGATCTAAAACAAACACACACACACACACAAAAAAAACCAAACCAAAAACCCAAAAAAAACCAAAAAGCCCAAAAAACCCCAAAAAACCAAAAAAACAACCAAACAAAAAAAATCAACCACTCAAAAACCTTCTCTTCCAGGTCCAGCTTTTGACTTCAGTTAAAAAAATTAAAACAGGTTAAGACTACTACTACAGCATGTTGTATGAGAGAGTGTTTGTAAAACAACCCGTGCCTATATTCCTAGAACATGCCAGAACTGCAGGTTTCAAAGTACTGAGAACATTTTTGCTGGGTCAACATCATCACAGCCATGCATTTACACAGTGTCCTTGATAACAGTCACAAGGCTGCTTTACAATGAAGCTCATTAGAAATGATCAATATTTAAAAATTTTTGAAAGAAGCGGCAAACATATTTCTTTGATGTAGTTTTACATGCTAGAAAAGACTTCAGTTTTAAAATAGTGGTGGAAAGTTTAAAACTCAAATGATATAATTATAAAAATGCATGACTTTTTTAAGGTCTAAGGAGGGCAAACAAAGCAGCTTGTTTTGGTGGCAAAAGAAATCCATAAAACATGGGTGGTAGAGCTGACAGGGTGAGCTGTAATGCAGCTGTCCTCACAGCACGGTGGGATGGAGGGGGTCCCTCACTGGCCATTGAGTAGCTACACTAACAGAGCAGCACTTGGAGTACTTGAGAGGGATCTGGTTTATTCTAAATCCATTTTCCAGAGTGAAATAAAAAGAAATGAGAAAGTTTAATAGTGCGTTTCAAAGATGGTTGTGCTTTAAGTCTGTCAAATCTTGCCGAGCATCAGTCTGGACTGTGTGAATTTTGTTGCTTGGCAAACCCTGGATGTTTTGCCAAGTGATAAACTGGATCTTTTAACAGCCTTTCTAAACTATTGGGATTGGGATTACAGTCTCTCCAAATATCAAGGGTGGCTCCTCTGCCTTGAGTCTACTGTACTCACAACCTTTGCCACCTCTGTGGTGCAGTTTATCCCATGGGGAACCTGCTAGGGTTGAGGCACCTGAGAGTGAGTACCTTGTAGTTGTCAGTATAGGCTTGGAACTGCTTGTGAAAAAGATAAGGACGAAAGGCCTGTTGGGCAGCATTGTGTATGGTTCTTGACGACAGAGAAACATGTCAAACCACAAACAAACTCTGAAGACAGCTTTGATGGCACCTGTTCATCACTCCAGCACGTGGCAGCTGGCAGTGTTCCAGAGGGATGACACACCCCAGAATGAGCCCAGGGGCTCCCCTGACACTCACTGGTGCTGCAACTTGTAGCAGGGGAGAGATTTTGGAACTGAATGCAACAAAACCCATACACACTCTGGTAGATCCCTTTGCCCAGGGACAAATCACTTTTTTTTAGAGAAAGGCTAAAATTTATGCTCCTTTACCAAATTTTTACCCTTATGCAGTTGTTGGCACCGGCAGTGTTGCTAGTTGCTAAACAGGCACAGGTAAAGCAGGCAGATTGATGGTCTCTTACACTGGAGCACATGCAGCAGCTACGCCCCGTGTCCAGGCAGCTGCTGGGTGTGGAGCCATTCAAGGACATCAGCCTCTGCTGAGCCACGTGGCTTCACTCCTACCTACCCTGTGTGTTTTGGTCACTGGCAATGCCAAATGGCAACCCAGCTGTGGGCAGAGCTTTGCCCCCTCAGCGTTAGAACTCTCCCAGCCTGGCAACACACAGAGCTCAAGCCACATCCACAACCCCAGACTTGTAGGAACAGGAATTCCACAATGTTTCTGCGTGAAACTACAGCTAAAAGAAAAACTACTGTTTGCCAGGTGGAGAGGTGAGGAATACAGAATTAAGGGAAAAAAATTAACTTTATTGTCAACAGTAAGGTAAAATAAATGTCAGCAGATGCATGTTCCTAGAGTAATGCCACTCACATGGGACTGCAGCTGGACGTCCCTGCTGTGGACCAGCCATGCTGTGCCACTCTGTGCCATGCTATTCCTCCATTAGCCAAACAGTGAGCATGTTGCAGCAGAAGCTTCTGGGCCACAGGGACAGATTTCCCTTGTACAGGGAGGGGATAGGGCTTGGGGAGGTTTGGAACCTTCTAAGGTGTGGAGCCAGGATACATCCAGGGCATTTGGTAGGAAAGTCTCCCTAACTAACATCTTGACAGCAAATTAACCCCAAAGAATTGCATCCACACAGCTTAAAAAATCTGGGACTGAGGTGAAAACAAACACATCAGTTTTTATTTCAGTCTTTGCAAGGGGGAGAGCAACATAAGGCATACTGAATGATTGTAAATTTAAGCACATTGTGAATTTTTTAAAACTCCTCTGTCTCCTATCTTGAAGGACATGTTAAGTGGAAAGCATTTCTGATCTCTTTATAGATTGCCACACACAGTAAACCTTTAAATAACCAAGTGTCTTGAGCACATGGAATGACTATATTTTGCAGAGTCTTGGACCTTTACCAAATGTATTCCTCAATCATGTTGGGGGGCAGTTTATAAAGGCTAACACACTTTTAAGAAAGATTTGAAGTGACAGCTTTTTGCATGCCCATTATCTGAGAGGTCTGAGCCCTCTCTCCTGCAGTGAGACTGACAGACTGCGTGCAGCAGGGAGGAGAATGAGCAGGGAAAACCCATGAGGGCTGTATTGCCAGTTCCATTCTGTGTGTGCATACCTGGCTTTCCTCTGCAAAGAAGGGATGATTTCCTTTTAATCTATCACCACATTTTCAAAGGGTTTCTTTTCCGCTTGAAATGTGACTGTGAAAAAATGTCAAGTTTTGTGGAACAAATTCACTCCCTGTGTGGATCCAGTCACATCTGCTAACCACAGTGATGAAGCATTAGCTAGTTCTCTGCTGAAATGTTCTGGCCTTTGTCCAAAGTATTTTGGTTTTTAGCCTAAAAACAATAATGTTCAGTTCCACCGTGCAGTTTTTAAATAAAAAGAGGACACGTCCCCCATTTTTTTTATTTTGTTAATGAAAGAAAATGCTTTTGGCCCTTAGTTCAGTGGCAAATGTAATTTTTGTCAGAAGGTGACTTCTGTAGAAAATTTTACCAAGCTTATCACGTATCAGCTCTACCTACAGCCACTGAAGTAATGCAAGCTATCAAAGCTATTAAAAGGAAATTTTTTGGCTGTTGTGAGCTTTGGCATTAGTTACTAGTAAGTAATCCCTAGATGAGTAGCATGAGGGATGGGAAGAAGAGTGAGAAACTGAGAAGTAGAGCTGGCCAACAAGGAAGAGTTCTAATAGGACATTGCCACTTTGGACAGTGGGATGATCTTGTGAGGAGGCAGCATTTGTATTGCAGATGATATTGTACTTATCTAGAGGAAACTAAAGCCTACAAGGAATGGGCAAAGTGAAGTCCAACTGATAGCTCTTGTTTATTGTCTACATGTCTGGCTGTCTTTTAGGGTGTTACTGTTACTAATCAGTTGTTTCTGCACATTCATCCTGTCTCAGGTAACAAGGTTTTCCTGTAGGAATGATTAGGGGCCTTGAATATTTCCCATAGAATTCACAATTTCTCCCTTGGCATTTCAGCATGACTAATAAGATTTTTTGTCATCAACTCTGATGAGCATAAGTTTTAGTGTAAGCATTTCCTGTGGACACGTCTCCACTTAATCACCACACTAGACAAGCGTGAAGCAAGCAGAAGAGTTCCTCACACAACAACAGATCTTGGCACTGATGCTTAGAGGAAGATTTATATCTCCTCACAAGACCTCTTAACAACCTGCAGATTTGAAGAAAAGGAACAGAAGAGATGATAGTATCTTTTGTAAAGAAAGAAATATCTCTCTGTGGAAGAAAGATCTCACAAAAACCAGCCAACATAGCCTGTTCTGCTTCCAGCCCATATCTTATCAGCTTGGCAGATTGCAGATTGCCTGCAGACATCCTGTCTGGATGCCCTAGGGAACATGGTAATTGCCTTATTGCATTCAAGCACGAAGCAACCTGAAGTATGTGCTTCTGACCATGCTGGAGGTCAGGCTTAGAGCTGGCCAAACAGCTCTACAGCTGCTGGGTATACAGAGTATGGATGCACCTGGTTATGAAAATTAGGAGATACTGTGCTCTCACACAGAATCTTGGGAGAGCCAACACGTACATCTGCTACTTATGAAAGGAAGAGAAGTAAAATTTGGATACAATGACACCAAAATACATAGAGGGTACCAGAAAAAGAAAATAGTTGTTAATTAGAAATAAGGAATACAGAAGAACCATGTGTTGGCTTGCAGTGGAGATGAAACTATGGTTAGGCAAAGAAGATAAGTACGGGTTAATTTAGAGGTATCCTATATTGGAAACTACTTTCCTGACACAGCAGATCTGCAACAAGTAGCAGATCAAGGAGGAGAGCTCAAACACATTCTTTTTCAGCTGCTGGCATGATGAGGACTCATGGTATTAATACCCTGCCTCGGGGAGAAACCTGGATCGTGACAGTGCAGGGCAGATACAGAGCTGGATTTGCATGCACTTCATTTCTGAATCATCTCTGGAAAGCTAAGGAGAAGTAGGTTGGATTATCTGAAAATATTTATAATACAGTTTTACAATGAAGTTTTAAGATAACTGCTGATGTCGACATAAAGTTTTATAAGTAATTTTCTGTCAGTTTTTAAGCAATTCCATGTCATTAGAATAATACACTAGTAATTTATATAGTTTGTTCTAGCAAACAAGACTCAAGAAAAGATTCCACAGAGTTGTAAAATTGTCATTAGGAATCTAGAGAGCATTTTCATTCTTCCATCCAACATTTATTTTGCACCACAAAAGTAGCTCAAGTTCCTCTGATGTGTTCTGCATACTAGAGACATCATACTGCATGTGGATAGTTTTTGATCCACAATGTAGAAAATATGAATGTATCTCTAACATCTGAAGTGTTCTCAGCTCTGGGATTTCAGCTTCTGCCAGATTTCTAGCCATCTAATAGTTTTGGTTCATTGTCTTTACAACCAAACAGGACCCCAGGTTTGCCCTTGGCATCAGTAGGTGCATGGTCTGTCAAAACTTGGATTATCATAGAATGGAATATTAATTTGTATACTGATGCTGACTTTGATTTGACTTTGGAGCAGAACTCTGTGGAAAAATACATAGAGCTAGTGAAAGAAATTCAACATTATCGTAAAGTCATTTGTTCAGCAGCTGTTAAAAATAACTATACAAATGATGTGCCATAAAATAAGACTACTGTTATGCATAAGAATGTGTCTCTTCCTTGGATGATTGTTCTTTGTTTTGTGATAAGGTGGTGAATATCCATGTCCTTAGCTAAGCTTTATTATTGTTGGTGACATTTGTTAATAGTGTTTTATGCATTCTGAGTGCCACAAAAGATGCTTTCAGGTCTCCAGTAAAGACTGGCTGTCATTCTTCTTCCTGTTATACTTCTTGCAACTGGAAGAAGCAGCATGTGGTTGTATGCAGCAGTCCCACCACCTACCAAGGTAGCTCTATCCAAAGCACATAAAACCTAATGGAAAATGTGAAATAAGGCATGTAAGGGAAAAAGTTCCATTGTTTTGTTTTGATGTGGAGAATTTGAAGCAAGATAAAAATAATGGTCCTGATCACTTACTTGGTGTCTTTCGATGAAATTCCTTGAAAGAAATCTTTATATATTCTACCTCTGTGAGATATGGCAGATGAGTACATGTTTCCATTTTGTGGAGAAACAAATTCAAATACATGAAAGTTGGGTGATGCAGTCGGACACGAAATGATCACACAGAGACCTGGAATCTTTTGAGATGCAGCGCTGAGGCCGAAAAAAAGGGCCTTTGTTTATTAATTTCCAAATATATATTTTTATCAAGGTGACAATGGATTGGAAGGTGAAATTCCCACCTCTCAACCACATTGGTCAATCAGACTATCAATCACATTCTCCTCCCATTTGAAGGAATGCAAACATTGGCCATATTTACAAAAAACAATTCTTTGTTTATGTTAAAAGGCATGGGAAAGTGAGAAACTCTGACTCCAATATGAAACATCAGAAGGTTAAGAAAATTCTGGGTGACAGCTGGGGACAAGTTACCCAGCTTTGTATTGAAGCACTTGTGCAGATGTGCAACTGAAGAGCAAGACTTTTTGCTTTGATTCAGTAAGCAGCATTCTCCTTCATCTTCTTTGGTTTCCAATACAAAATTGTTCAGTAAAGTGACTTTAATAAAGAGCCTTCTGTTTGAATTATTTGACAGTCATCTTTGATATTTAAGCTGTGATATGTAACTCTTCGTGATTTTTATTCGTATGCAAAATACAAAGTAGCACAGCTGAAAAAGACAAATTTTAAAAATAAAAACATCCCACTTTGCAACATTCAAGTACATGCTGATTTTTCCTTATCTGACTGCAAAAACTATTCTATATCAAGAGCTGAAGGAAGATATGAGAGGAGGCATTCATCGATGAGCTTTTTATACAGACCCAAACTTCCACAAAGCCTTTGCAAAATGCAATTTGATTGCAGGTTTCTTCCTGCCTTACTGTATGGGCCAAATCCATCCAAGAAGCTGTGGCACACTGAATAGAAATATTAAGCAGAGTCCCACAGATTGTTGGTCAGCCCTTGAACCTGAGGCATGTAATAGATATGTGTGTTCCAGGGGCACGAGTGAACTGTGAACTGGTTCATCCTGAGAACAACATAGAAATGAAAAATTAATGAGTTGCAGGTGAAATGTGAATGGATTTCAATCAGATTATAACTGGTTTGACACAAGGCTACTGTCATTTCACTCTGACATATTGGAAGTAATAAAAATGTGCTGGTGCAATCTGTAAGGAGTTCAAACAGGAGCAAAGTGTTGTGTGGAAAAACCTGACAGTAGTGCACGTAGCGTTCCTGCTTGGGGAAAAACATCCAGAATTTGGATTTCTTCTCTCTCCTGTTCAAAGCACTCGTTGCTTGTGAAGCTGAAACAGAATCTTGGCTTCAGAGGCGTTCGAGCGGATGCCAGGCTGTAATGATCTATGCTTGCTGTATGTACACACAGCACTAAGAGAAGGCAATGTTATTCAAATGAGCCTGTGGTTTACTAGATGAATTTAATTATTTCTGGTTTGGTTTTGCCCCTAGGGGCTAGTTTTTGATGGAATAAATTCAATATTAGTACTTAGATGACTTGCAGTATACAAGCAACACTGTTGAGAGCATACCAAAAGCAGTGTTCAATTATAGCTCAGTGAAGTCAGTAAGGACAATGAGGTTACATCTGTTATTCACAACCTTCAGTGGAGAAAACTAGGTTGCACATAAACTGAATATATGGGGAGTAAAAGAACATCCTGAGATCAAGCATGGATACAATTTTGACTAGAGACCTATATTCGCAGATTAGTTTCTCCCCACAATAATTAATAATATTTTCTCACAATAATAGGGGAAGCTGACATACTTGATGAAGTCTGTAATTCCAAACTTTTCACATCTGAGGTGCTCACAGCCAGGCATATTTAGGGGAATGATTTTTGGATGAAACCACTGTAAAAGTTTTCAAAAGGAGACTTCTTCTTTCCTGCATTCCGCATTAAAGCTCCTCAAAATGCTAACTGCTTTTGAAAAATCATCTATATCAGCAGAAAACAGAGGGATATACTTTGGGGTTTAACAGAGTGATTGGCAGTGATTCAGATAAGTCCTTGTAAACGCATGAATCTCCAGCTAAAAAGAGCTAAAACACTGTCATGCTTGGGGGGAAAGTAAAATCAGTATTTATCTAGATGAGGTCTGCAAGTGAGCTCTACTTAGGCTAAAGAGCATTGAGGTCACCATTCACGTAGGTTTACAGTCATATATCTCTACTGGCACACACAGTTGCTAATAATTAAAAGATTGAGTTTCAGCTGCTGCTTTGCCTGAATAGCTTCCCAGGCAAATGCAGGAATGAGTGGGAGAAGGAGGTGTGCAGCAGTGGGTTTTTAGTGCTGGTGGGAGATGGCAAAGCAACTGTGTGCATGCTTGTGTGGTTACCAAAAATAGTAGACAATCCAACTGAGCTTATATGAAAATTCTCTGCTGAAGGGTTAGAACATTACAGAGGAGGACAAATGTGGTAAGAAAGGTCTCCTTCTTCCTCCACAGAAGGTGATGCCACATACAGATGCATGACAGAAAATGCTGACACTGTCTCTTGGTTGCTGTGGGATGTGAAAAAGTTGAAGGAGATAAAGTGAGAAATGCATTTCTTATTCTCCACCATGTTTTGTCATCGTGAAGCATCCTCACATTTGGAGCACCATTTGTGACTGAGACAGTGACCAAAAGGCCATGTGGAAGAAGAGGCACTGATCAGTTAAAACCAGGCAGTCTGTGCCCTCTGCACCACCAGCATTGGTGCAGATGAAGGAGTGCTTGTTGCTCTCTCTGTCACCTTGTAAATGACTGGGAATGTCCCGTCACTTAGGACCACCTCCCTCATGAAAACTGGGTGGCAATTCCAACATCATCTTTACACTAAAAAAGCATACAATGTAAAAATGACATTAAAATTAAGGATTTGAGAAATTAGCTATGCCATTAAAAGGCATACGTAGAGAAGCTAAATACTTGTCTAAGATATGTTTGGCTAATGGTGATTTCAATCTGACTTTGAATTATATTCTGGTTCGTAGATTGACCAGTCACACTGATTGCCAAAATCTCCTACACAGCCCTCCAACACAGTAAATATCTCCATTAACAAATCTGTTACTGAAATTTGGCTTCCTTGGAGTGGAGACTGACTTGGAAGTGAAGTTTCTCTTTCCCCTTACTCACTTTTTTGGTTGCAAGTGAATTGGCCAAGGAACTTTTCAAAAAACCCTTAGAAGCAATTTAATTAATGCAATTGTTTTACTCATTACAGCCTTTCCTCTTTTTTCGTACTTGTCAAATACGGTTTCCCTTTTGTTCCTTAATGTTGCTTGTGGAATCTGCCGTCCTGCTGGAAGGACATCATTTGTGTGGATAATTTAGTTGCTACAAGCTCAATCTTATTTACTACATAGAAATATGCCTTTTCCTGGAAGTCAGGAGGGTAGTGCTGAGTTACATCACTCTACTCATGCATAAGTTTTGAAAATAATTTTTAATGCTATATAACTTCCACAGGAGTCATTATACCAACATCTAATCAAGAATGATCCATGGCTCAACAGATATCCTTGACAGAACTTAGGTACAATAATAAATAAATAAGCACAGAGTACTGCTATGTCTGGATCAGGTGATCTTTTATTATGGCTTGTTGAAACTCCAAAGCACAATTTCTATGTGTGCCACCCTTACCCTGATTGCCATATGTGTGAAGTAGTTATAGTTTGTCTGAGTTGTTCATTAGCCATTTTCAAAAGAGGAATGTTGCTTGTCAGTGCTGATGTAATGTGACCATTCTCGGGCTCCACGCACAGCAATCAACAAGGTGTGAGTTATGTGACACAGATCTGGACACCTGTTTCAGGTCCCCCAGCAGCTCAGTGACTGGAAACAGCCAGAAACCACTGAAACGACACACTGTGACTGGTCCCAGCTTTATTTTGAACAGACCTGACTTGTCAGTCATTGAAAAACCATCTGTGAGCTGCTTAACCTTGATCATAAGTTGTTTCTCCCAGTTTCTGAGGCAACTCTGTGCCAAATCATGTTGGGGGGCATATAAATCTTCTGGTAGGACATGACTTCTTAGGTCACAGTCCCAGCTTGCTTATGGTAGGGTGTCAGTTTCTGTTTGCTCAAGGCAGTAAGGAATGTGTCTAAGTTAATTATTACCTGGGACTTCTGTAGATCCAAGTTTCTAAAACAGAAAAATATTGTTAAACACTTCTGGCAGCACTGAGCTTTCTCTCTTTTTCTCTTATGTATCCTGGATTGATTCCACCATGCATATTCACAATGAGTTGTATATCTAATTCTGCACATGGGGTTATGTCATAGGATCTTATCTGGCAGGTGCAAAGTTGGCAGAACGCAATTTAAATTTTTCTCCTGATTTCATATTTCCCAGTAACTAAGGAACATGTACAGCAATAGCGCTTGTTGCAGCTCTGTAACACACCTGAAAATCAGCTTGCTTGTTTTACCAATCTGTTTACTGGTTTTAAGATGGTAAATAATACCATATGAAGAATTTTCTTAAGGATGTCAAATGCTTTATATAGCTTTGTTGATATAACATGAGTGCAGAAAAATTACTTGATTTAATGCAAACATCAATACATACAAGTCAAACATAAGCTGAATGTTAAACAAACACATTGCAATTCCAAACAAATCATAGATACAAGATTAGCAGCACGACTTCTCTCTTCCAGCTCTGCCCACTCTTTTCAGTGAGCCTGGGACATGCTCAAAGCTCCAGCACTGTCAGTCTGCCCCTGTGACTCATCCCTGTCTTTTCCTTGGTTCCTTTCTCTAATGGCCAGCACTGGAGATGAGCTTGGAAGGAGAGGAGGAGCCCACCTTGAAAGTGAGAAACACTGTATGAAATGTTCTACAGGGAGTGTAATTATGACAAACAATGGAAAGAGGAGTCTTTCTGAGTACGTTCAAGATCATGGTCTACCTTGAATTATGCCCAAAGACAGTGTGTGGATCTTGTGTGGGGGTTTGGGAGGATGGGGGAGCGTTGGGCTCTTGCCAGAGCATGTTTTTCACATGATTCTGGTAATAGCCTGTACTTTCTGATATGTAAAAGGTTTTCTTCAAAATACTTCTTTCCAACCTCTGGAAGGCCAGATTCAGTCACACCAGCAAATACAATTTAATGGAATACTGAATCAGGGGAGCAGGTTTGGATACTAGCAATCTTTGGATAACTTTGGTGTTACACTGGTCTGCACTTGGTGCCTCAAGGGAGGCTCTGAGACACAGACCTTTACTTGAAGTCTTAAGTTCAGAGCTTCTCCTCTAGCTCCTATTCTTTGTTGTACACAAAGTATGGCCAGTCTGCAGTACCACACACCAAACAACTCAGATAGACAGCACATGGAAAGAAACAGACACTTCTAGGCATTATTCATTTATTCATTTAACTGTAAAGCAGTCAGCTGAATTAGGTCAGATGAATCACATCCTACAAGCCACTGTGGCAGCAAGCAGTGGGTGACCAGCAGAGACAGCCAACTGCACCATAGGCCCCTGGTGTCAGACAATGTGAGTCCTGTTTATGAGGGTTGTTGCCAAGACCAAATGAAGCTAGATCATGTCTAGATTAGCTGTTTTGTAGGAAAAAACCCCACCCCTTTCATGCCCTTATATAATGTTCATAATATTTTTATTTTTTCCCAAACTGAATTTGACTAACATTCTATTTAATAATTGCCCTATTATACTGCCACCATGCTTGACCTACTGATTACTTAGAGACTTCTCTGTAATGAAATTCCTTCAGACCTGAGGCACTGACACGATATGTGAAGTTTTAATTTTTTAATAATTCCTATGCAGCAGTAGTTAATCTCCTGTCTAGCAGCACAGTCAAACTGGCAACATATCAGCACTGTTCTGTGTATTCATTTACTTAGCAAAGCCTGACTTTGGCTTTACAAATTAGTATTGACACCTTATCCTTAGAAACCACGTTGCAGCCAGTGGACTGAAACTGATGTAGAGTAAAAATAAGTGCTGTTCCCACTGTAACCTAGAGCAGCCATGGAAATCAGGATGAGTCTTCGCCTTGCCTCAGTTTAGGGGCTATCCCTTCTCTTATGATGGGATTCATTGGACTCAAACATATCTCTAAAGCTGAGATGCTTTGTGTCTACAGGTGCCTTATTCTGTAGTGATTTTGGAGTCTTGGGTGAGGAGATTAAAAGTCTGCACTTTGTAAAATAGGTCTCATTCTTCCAGTTTAGATGGAAAAATGTTGGACATAACAGTGAGGGAAGAATTAATTTTGTTTTGAGTTCTAGGAGCACTGTTATTGTGGGTTTAGTTAATTTTTGTCTTTTATCTTTTTTAGTAGCATGACATCTTTTCTAAGGTTACAGTCATGTTCATCTCAACGAAGTCAATCATATTAGAAACAAATCCTGTATTAGAATTACCAGTTACATAACTTATGAGATATTTTATTAAGGCCCAGTTGTCGTAGCTTCCAGTGTATATATATTATCATTGCTCTACTAGTTTCAATGTGTGTGCATCAAATCATGCCAGATGAGCATCTGGCCCCAAATGTTCAGTATGTGATTCTCAAGATGTTATTAAGAGTGTAGTGAGAGGAAAGGATCATGTTAAAGGCTACTTTATTTTGTTTATTTCATCACTGGTTTGTTCATAAGACATGTTTTGAGAAAAGCAATTAAAATATGTTACTTTCCCTCTAGTTCTTTCAGTGCCCTTCCTGCTGGAATTTCAGAACAGAGCAGTCCAGAAAGGGGAAACTGCTGGTGCTGAAGGTTGGCTTCTGGGACCTATCTCATTTTGTACCACGTTATCACTTAAATGATCTCATTAATTTCTTCTGAGTAATGAGTTTGACCTCAATGTCTAATGGTACACAAATAACTTCTGCCACGTCTTTCACAGTATGGGAAGATAGCAAGATTTCTCTACAAAATATTAGAGAATCTGAAAAATGAGTAATTAAAGATCCAGATAAATCACATGGAACTGCTCGAAAACACAAGAGTGAAAGTAAGTGATCAGATTATCTACTTGAGTGCATGTGAGGAAGTCATATGGGGTAAACTACCTACATCATCCCTCAAACTATTCCACAAATATTGCCTGAATAATCTTTTAGATATGCAAATCTTTACTCCTCTTTTGGAGATGTGGAAACTAATGCAGTTTGAGTAGCTGTGAAGCCTGTTGAATTAGTGGGATTATCTCCAAAAACACTTGCAATGCTTGAGATGATAACTTGCTTTTTAAAAAATGGCTCCTGATTACAGAAGTCAAATTAGCTGTGTCTTGTATCTAGATGAGTTTAAAGAAAATGATCATCTGTGGCTAACCCTTCAGGATGACACTCACTTTGAAAATACAGCCCCACATGTCTGAGGCTAAATACTGAATATTAGTAACTCTGTTTGAACAAATGTCTCTACAAGTTGTCTGTTAACGATTTGCCCACTGCCAGAAATAAAATTAGTTTCAGAGCTAGGATCTGAATTCAGAAATGATGCCTAACCCCATATTTATACCACACTGCACTTGGAGTTTTTCAGTACCCTGTAGTGTTTTAACTCCTAGATCATATATTCAAATCACCCTTGAGAAAACAGCAATTACACTTGTTATAGGCCTGCTTAGCTGGAATCAAAGCTTACCTTAGGAAAAAAGTCCTTTCTCCTCTTTGCACAAGAGGAGATGTTTACCTCATCTTGTGATCCCAAAAGAAGGGCCCAACCACAAATTTAATAAACCAGTGTCCAGCTGTCATGTAATAGACCCTGCGGACACCAGCATTTCAACAAGGCTGGTGACAGAATGTGCTCAGCCTCTGTCCTGAAAATTAAGACTCCAGACTTTCCATTGGCACTTTTTAATGGAGAGATACATAATGGTCTCCATTTTGTTTCTCCACTGTGTGAAAATATGAGTGGCACAGTACAGTAAAAACCCACCAGGTTGTCAGCTTTGCTTTTACAGTGAGGCTCTGGAGCCTTGGTGTGGATTTCCCAAGTGTGTCTCACTGCAGCCACTGCACAGGAGTGATTCTGTCTTCTCTTGTCTTGCTCTTCTTGGGGCCTGCAATGAAAGGTCCTTAGCCTTGGTCATTAGCCTTTAGCTGAAATGATCTTTGTTAAACTGTGGCCCCTTCCAACGTTGCAGTGATTCTGTAATCACCACTGCAGCAACACCAGCAGTGATTGCCATCCATCCAGTTGTCTGTACTTCTGGAGTTTTTCACCTCACTAGGAGAGATTGCATTTCTTTGTAATTTTGTCAGCCAAGGTGAGAGCTGTGGGAAAGCAGGTGGGTCTGGCTTGTTAGAAATGGGGATGCCATTTACCTATCTGCTTTCAGCACATCCATTTTCATGGTGGCTGCCTTTGATGGTAAACATCCCACATCTGGTATGCAGCTTTAATGACTGGAGCCATCACTTTTCCCTCTTGTTTTGTTTCTCTTCATCTACTTGGACACAGCAGTACCCTTCACCCACTGTAGTCTGGGGGTAAGGGCTGGTCCACTCTCCCACAGCTTCCCACATGCCTCCCACCCCAGCTTCACTGTACAATCTGTCCTTTCTCCTTCCCTGGAAGAAGTTTTGTCTAGTGCTGCACTCCTGGAGTGAGGGCACTGCGTGTCTGAAGAGAGGAAACAGTGCTCCCTTGGAGATGCTCAGCTGTCATCAGACTTTCTCAGCTGAAGGATTTCTTCAGCAGGATCACTGGGGAATAGGTTGTTATTCCTTCAGCAACTGACTCAGCACCATTTTGTTTAAATTGCAGCATAGATTGGTAAGGAAATATTGTTCCTTACATGAAGAAATTGTGTTTCTCACAGGTGTTTGTATGATGCTTAAGTTCTGGAGGTGTGAGATTGTTTTAAAGACATACTTTTTAAAAACTAGAGGCATCTTCCTTTGAAAATCAGAGGTGTTCAGCTGGGCAGAGGAAAACTTAGACATACACTCATTGGACTGGTTTGTACTGTTCGTCCTGTCATATTTAAATGACAAAGAGTCTTTCTTTTGCTGTCACTTCCTTTTTTTGCATAAGCAGAAGAAAGCTTTATTTCACTGCAACCCCCAAAGTTATATTCTATTCTAAGAATCCCTGCCAAGGCAAAGAAAACAAAGTACAATTATGCCTATCCCTCCTTATACCAGCAGACAACTGACACACCATTATCATTAGGCTGGAGTCACACATGATCCAGTCTGCACAAACATACTTTTCTATATTTGTTAGGTTAATCTCAAGGCTCGTTTCAAGGTGAAGCTATGCAACAGTTCTAAAAACTGCCATTAAATCATTACAGCCCGGACCACGGGACTGCGATTTTCCCATTGATCCTCCCGTGTCAGCAGCATCAACATGGATTGGCGTGTGGGAGGGTCACTGCCACAGAGCCCCCGTGCCCCCCACTGCCTCTGGGAGCTCTCAGCCAGCAGCAGTGCCCGTGGTTCCAGAGCCACAGAGGCAGGCACTGGAGGAGGGCTGTGTGGGTGTGCACGTGAAGGGTGCAGCAAAAGAGGCACAGATTCTCCCACCCAGCCTGCCGTGTCCCAGGACTTTGCCACCTGCTTCCATCAACTTTAAACACAATGGACCTTTATGATAATCCATTGGGAATCTTCACCGTGATTCAGTGAGTAAGCTAATACATCTGTTCTTCCCATTTTAAGCTAATGGGAATATAAATATTTAAATATATGCATACTTTGCAAGGGCAATATGGTTTTGAATACTCACACCTCCGTGTCCTTAATGGTAAGGAATGTTTTGAAATGACTTAGTTAAACACTGAAAATAGTTTGACCTTTGAATTAAACTAATCTAAATAGCATTTCAACAAGCGGTAACAGACATTCTAGATAATTTATTGAAAATGCCATAGAACTGAAGTAAACTTCAGAAAGTGAAGAAAGGAATCAGGCATTTTCTTTCTGCAGAGAATGCTGACTCTCTCAGAAGTTTTAAGAATGTTTTAGTAAGCATGTATTTATGTCACAAATGGATTTGAAAGATCCTGAAAGTAATGAAGCAAATTCCCATTAAACTGCATGGTATGCTTGTCTTTGAATAATGAACTCACACTGTAGATAAATTATTCAAGATTTCACTGTATTGTATGTATATTGGGTCAGCATAGGATATGATGTTTGTTTAAAGAGTGCCTGTCTGCATTTATTTACTAAAAGAGGTTGTCCAATACTTAGGAAGGCTGGGAATTGGTATGCCTGGGTTCTGCTCCCAGTTCCAACAAAGGCAATTCTTCATCTCCAACCCAGGTTGGACGTGGTTTTTGTTTGTTTGGTTTGGTTTTCTTATGTTGTTGTTGTTATTGTTTGTTTTCTCTTTTTGAATCTTTGGTGTTTTTTCATCTTTTTGGATGTAAAACAAGAACGTAATGAATAACAGTGTCCCAGGAGAGTTGTTTTGCACAATCCAAATCTTCAAGGATTATAAAGCTTTGGACTCATCTGGTCCCTTTCTACTTGAATAGAATTGTCTCTTTCCATTGAACTGGACTGCAGCTGAAACCGTTTTCTCTGGATCTTTCAGTAATATAGGTTTTTTGTGAATTATATAACTTGCTTTGTCTCTATTTAATTTTCCACAAATGAGACAAAATAAAATAAGCCCAAAGACATCAGTAAATTTTCATTAACCATATGATTGTGAGATTTGTGCATCTATTCCTTCTGCATTGTTTGCTTTCCATTACGCTCTTTTAAGTTTTAAACCTATGCTAGAAATTTTTTGAATAGGGACCTTTTCTTTGCAGATCACCAGTGAAAAAGATAGTATATTCTGGAGCATATTAAAATAAATTCCAGAATTCTAAATAGTCTCTTTATTGACAAGCCTCTGTCCTTCCTCCTCTCCACGAACCCCAAGGCAGATGGGCCACTCCTGTGGGGCCAGCTTGTTCCCTTGTTCTGGATGCAGCTGAATGCAGGAACTGGGCAGACTCCAAAAAGAAAGAACAGAGGCACAAAAAAGATAGCAAATAAAGAATCACATTCATAAATATTTCCCTTTCCCCACCTTGCCTCCTCCAAAGACAAGAAAATAAACACCAAGCCTGGAACAGACAATGCGGATGGAATACCAACCAACACAGTCTTGGGAGCAGCAGAGGGATGGCTGCTTCAGCTCCATGCACACAGGACCTGCTCGGGGCAATGCTGCTGATCCTGGTCTTCCAGAGCCTCTGGATACTTTGCCTTTGAGATCTGCTGGGCTGCTGTGTAAAGCAAGGCAACCACTGCCAGTTTAATGGGGCATGGCAACTGAACCCCTGCAGGAGGATTTGCTGAATAAATTGATGGAAAGATAGGTTCATCTTTCCATATGGTCCTTCACATTTCAGGGGGGCTTCAGGAAGTGTGTTTGCAAATTGAGATTTCCCGTAAGAATTAAGGGCACCCTAACCCCAAAGACTGTACAATGAGTGCTGTTTTTAAAGTTCATATGCACTGGAGTTATTCTCAGCAGGCGCTAATTTTTTTTCATTAATTTTTTTTTTTAAGTGGAATTCTTTGAACATATTACGTCAGAACAAAAGATGTTTGGAATGAGTGGGCAGAGCTTGTGCAGGCCTTGCTATAGAGAAAGATGCAGAACTCTATTATGCACATTCCCCTTAAAACATGAAGAAAGCTGGCAAGTCCTGAACAAGCATAAGGAATTTGAAAGCTTAAAAAGAAAGGAAACATTCAGACACAGTCATTACAGTCTCAGTTCTTTGATTATCTGGATGAGGAGTGCCAGGGATACAGAGTGAATTAAATAAGGATTCTTGTATAGTCATCAAGCTGTTGTATTATTTACTGCAGAATTCAGCCTGATATAGGCTGTTGTTTTTTTTTTTTTCCAGAGAACTGAGCTATCCCCCAAAGTCAGTAATACAGCTCCCTATCTGCTTGTGGTGTACCCACAAAGCTTGATCAGGCATACACTCCTTGATATATATGGCTGAGTCTTCATCTCTGTGAAAGCCATTTATCTCTATAAACAACTGTGCTTCATTGCATTCAGAATGGAGAGAAGCAAGATAAATCAAACCACAACAAACAAAAAACCAACAAAAACCAACAACAACAAAACCCCAAAGAAAGCAATATATTTCATCATCTTACTTGCAACAGTTGAGCAGTGAGGGTTATGCCTGTATGTTGGGGTGCTCTGATTCTGTTTCTGACAGGCCTTTCTCTGAATGCCCATCAAGCTCAAGATGAAATGAACTTGCAGGAGTTTAACCAGAGGAATCTGCTTACTGGAATACAGTGTTTGTGGTTTCTGTGATTTGGTAGCAATAAACATCTCCCTTATGCAGCTGCACAGCGCTGTCCCCAGAGCACCACTCCTGACTCATGGAGCATCATGAGACCAGGTGTCCCACCGTGGACATGCCTGGAAGATGACAATGTCTGGCAGTGATGGCCTGGGACAAATAAATACACTTTTGCAGCCAATTAGTATCAAAACTTGACAGAATAGGCTAATGTAAAGGATTCCAAATCCAGTGATTTTTACTGCTCATTGTTAATCTTTCAAATTACAAAAAAAGACAGGTATTTCCAGATTTGAATCTCTTTGTCTTTGTAACAATAAAGTCCTAGCTTTTCCAATAAAGAGGGAAAAATATTAGGTCTCATAGTGGTGCATCAAATTTAACAGTTTTTTGTTTATCAGTGTAGAGACAATGTGAGCAGCTAATGATGCCTATTAACTCCACAATCAGAATCTCTTCCTACACAAAGGATTTCCCTGGATAAAGACCCCTCCTAAGTGATCCCAAGATGTGTTTGTATTAGCAGTTTATTTCAGATCAGGAATGTACCCAGGAAGCAAATATTCTGCTCTGTTTACTGTACTTGCATTCTCAGTGTGAATGAAGTGGTCTTGGAGCACACAAACTGCATGTCCCTCTGCTGAACCAAGTAGATGGTGTCCAGCAAGGCACTTGCTACACACCAAGCATCCTGTGTAGGGCCCAAATGAGAGATAGTCCGAGCAATATCCCTAAAATGTGTACAGGTTGGCCCTCAGCTGCTCTGTACCCACCATTTCACTCTACAGATCCACTCCAAATACACTGTGATACTTGCCAATGCAGAGATGCCCTAGACTTCTAAAGGGGACAGTCAAAATCAGACTGGCACTGAGCCAGATCAGCTATTAGCTTGCTGGCCTTTGAGCAGTTTGCATTGAGATTATGGAGAGGTGCTGAGCAGAAAATCTATGACTGCAGTGTGGGTAGTGTTTAAAGCAGTTTTTAACTTTAGGTTAGATGAGGGCTTCTGAAAGGGTGGTTTTACTGAGACCATTTTTTTTGCTTCTAGATAAGATGTGTTGTTCTCTCTTGGTTTGTTTTTTTTTTCACACTATGCTCATCATCATTATGTGAAAGGTTGTGTCAGGATAGAGCAAGCTCTAGCCAATGCCAACAAAAAATGGCAGTAAAACCCATTGTCACAAGCCATCTACTTGAAACAAAGGCAAGGTAGAGCAAGTGTTACAAACACTCTGTCAGAGAGATCATCTGGGTGATATAACTGGATCTGTGACCTTCCTTAACTCATAGGGGATCTTTTCTGCTCAATAGGCTGCTGAAATAGCTGACTTCTGGCTAAATTTAAATAAGCCACTTGTAAATAATTTTGTCATGTGTACTGGGAGGGAAAAAATCTGGCTACAATTGATTTTGTTCCTGTACTTTCACAGCATTTTGCCACAAGCCCTCAGTATTGACAGTCTTCCCAGACCTACAGTGAATTCACAGTGGCTGCCCTAAATATCTCATGCCTGCTATTTTCTCTTTTCCTACATGTTCATATTGAATAAACATTGCAACCATTTCTGTCCTTGAAATATTTGCATACTGTGGTAAAGTCTCCAAATAGGCAAATGGATAAAATTGTTCTGTGATCAAGTCTGTAAGTGATACTTTATTGGGAAGGTACAGATGGGAACAGCAAGCAGCTCAGTGTTAATCTGAGTTATGTTTGAATCTACTGTAAAGTTTACCTTCACTTTAAAGGGTGGGATATTGGGATTTTGGAATCCTTTGCTTCAGTCAGCTGTTCCAGTTTAGCTAAGAGTAGTGTAAATGATTGTGGCTATCATCTCACACTAGACCTTTGCCCTGTTTTTGTGGAAGGATGGGTGCCCTCAGACATGGGGCACTGAGCTCTTGTTGGACAGGAAAACAGTGGTGGTCTTTGAGATGGTGACCCACAGCTCAAAGTAAATCATTATGACAAATGGCACTCTCTTGAAAAAGACCAGGGACTGACAGCCGTGGCTGAAGGTCACCTGGCAATGTGTTCAGTGTTGGCTCTGCTTTGAGCAGAAGGTTGGAAGAGAGACTTCCAGAAGCCCCTTCCACTCTAAATGATTCTATGATTATGTTAACAGGACAGTGGAGAGGAAATATGCTAGCAGTAGCTTATGAAAAATAAGTTAATATGCCTCTCAGAAGTCCCAGACCTTAAACATAAGCAAAATACTGATGCTGATGAAATCAAGAGCTGCAGGCATTTACAGTACAAGCGTGAAAGATTGTATTAGGGAATCAGATACATGGTTAAATTGGCAATGACACATTTGTCTCCCTCCTCTTTGATGTCCTTCCTTCCACCTTAATACCCAAACTTGCCAGTGGCACAGTTTGTAGTGGCAACTTCAGTCTTGACAAAGTTAATAAACTGAAAAGGCATTTTCTGTTCTGTCCTGAGATTGGCCAGCTATGTGTTGGTCTTTCAAACTGGGAGACTCAACCGAAACACAGCTTTCAGTGGTCCTGACAATTTAAATATGCTTAGCTGGTGCAGCTGCAGGAGACCATCCCCAGGTTGTTCAGTTTCAGTTTGCAATAAAATCTCAGTATCAAAATAGGTCAGGCTTACGAGGAGGGTCTGCATGTGGCAGAGCAGAGCTTCATGTGAGGTGAGACATCCTGGTCTTCAGCACAACAAACTAGAGCTCCCTCAGAACATGGGGCAACTCTCATCTGCAATCCACCATGAAAAACTGTTCTTGTGCACCTCAATTCAATAGCAGGTAGAAATTTGTTTTAAATAGTTGTCTGGCACCTGCCTGCATCATGAGTCACCTTTGACAATGTGCTTCTTTGAGCACTGTTTTCAGAGGTATTCATTGCTTGTGTTTCCACTGGCACTGAGTCTGGAACAGAAGGCCCCTATCTGCAGCTTTGCTAATCAAGCATCAGTTTCTGATGTTTGACAACAGAACTGGTGGTCATTTCAGAGAGTTCTTCAGTATATTTCTGTGATTTCAGGGTGGGTTTTACTGCAGAGCTTCTGAGAAAGGAAAATACTCATTTGCATGCTGCAAAGCATAGGCAAGGAGCCAGATCTTTGCTATTACAATATCTGATCTCTGTAAGGCAAACATCCTTTTGAAAGGAGCTAATGCTTCTGTCTATTCAATTCTGATTCACAGTTCAGCATTTTCCTCATTCAAACACCCTGGGGAAGAGTTAACTGTATTTTTCTCTTCTCCTTTTATCTTTATTCCTGGATTAAGTGAAGAAATTATTGGTTCATGTTACAGCCCTTTTTTCCCCTTGCACTAAATCATCTGCAACATTTCTTGCTATTTATATGCTGCATGTCACGTATACCCTGTTCATGTCACACTGAAATAGTTAATTTATTTGAATGACAAGCATTCAGGTTGTATCCTATGAGTTGCCCCATAGGAGGTACATGTTGTTAACTAATGCATACATGCATATATCTTAGAATGAACTTTCCATCAAAAGCAAAAAATTGCTATAAAACCTCTAATAACAAATGTTCTTGATTTTTTTCCCCTTCTATTTATGAACAAAAATAATAATATTTTATATAGTCATTAATAGAATCTCAGCACTAATTTTTTATCTGTTGTTCACTTGCTGCCTGTGCTTTGCAGACGCTTTCCAAAAATCAAATTATAAGAGTCACAAGCTGTAGTTTCTTCTTTCTGAGGGGACATGACTGACTATTAAAAGACCCTTTAATTCTGTAAATACAAATGTTAATATTATTTTTCTATAAATACCACCCAAAATGTTATTCATATTTATCACTTGTATTCCTGCCAGGAAATTTAATGGCTGCTCACAAAGAGCAAGTATGGAAAAAAAAATTCATTTAAACATTCAAACATTTAAACATTTCCTATATATGTTTTATCTGTGAAAAAGCAATCCAAACAAAACAAGCCTAGACCAAACCCACAAAACTCTTACATATTTATCAACATGAAGACAAGTCATGTCATTCTCATCAGTCAGTCTGCCTATGTTTTCTCTAACACAGCAGTTGCCCTCTACCTACACCTGCAGAGTCCGTATGGACCCCTTGCCTTTCCACATGAACAGGCACAGGAGCTAATTATTCTTGAGATGATCCTCCACGTAAAGTCTGGGGGGCATTTCAGAAGCACAGCACAAGCCTCTCCCTGCTGAACCAACATTCCCAGCACGCTGAAATGCTGAAGAAATAACTTCCCTCCAAAATCAACGCATGCTATATACTGCTCCTTCATTTAAATGACATCTTTTTTTATCCCAGGGCTTTGGGGTTAGAGCTCTGTAATGTGAAGGCAAGTTATCCCTGCATGGTTTCTGGCTTCAATTGCAGCCCAGGCTATTCAGGAATCTTTTCCTTCCAAATACTTCTGCTTGGTCCCACTGTGCCTTTACTGACAAATTCTCTGCTCTGTGAGTGACAGCTCACAGCAGCATCAGGTATGAACTTAAGGCCTTTCCAGCCAGTCCTTCCTTCCCAGGGGAGGCCAAAGGTGCCCCAGAGCTTTCCTGCTGCCAGCCCCTCTGGAGCGGTACCTGCTGAGGGACCACCCCGCTCTGCCTGGGGAGGATGGGGTTAAGGATGCTCTGAGCTCCTGGTCTGGGGCTGCCCAAGCAAAGGCTTCCCAGCCCCTGTGGGTTTGTCTGTTCTCTACCCCACTCCCAGCCACATCTTTCAGCACTGCTGTAGGGGGCTGTACAACAGCTGTGCATCACAAACTCACCTTCCCAGGGTAGGAACTTCCAGATTAAAAGCTTCAACCGATCTTTTATGGTGCTACAGCAAGAGCCTTTTGCAGGAGCTACAGCTGCTTCTGAATACCTGTGGCTCCACAGACACAGGTTAGCAAAGACGTCAGAGTTTCACAGCTTGCCTGGGGTTTTACTGAGAGCCTGCCATCAGTCCCTGCCATCTGAAGTGGGGGCAACAGGCTGCATTTCATTACATGTTAGTATTTCAAATGAGACTTTGTTTTCTTTTACCTCAAGAGTATAGAATTAATGTTTTGTTAACGTTGATATATTGAAGCTGGAAGAGCATAGCTCAACGGATGCTGATGAGCTTTAAACAAATGGAAAAGACATTTGAGTGCTTGCCTAGTTCCAGCCTTGGCCAGCTGCACCAGGTAGCAGGGGAGGTTGCTTGTGGGATACAAATAAGTAGCATCAGTCCTCTCCAGAGAAATTGCTCAACATCCCTGCACATACTGACACAGGAAAATACCTCTCCAGCTGTCAATCCTTCAGCCTCCTACAAGAGGAAAAAATTGCTGTGGTTTGTTGTGACTACTTATCAGTTTAACTGGTTTTTATAACCAAATATTTTACGCACATAGAAAATAAATTTCAACAGTCAAATACAACAAAGAATTGAAAAAATACATGTGGCACTAGGAAAAATGAATCCTTTCCTGTAAAATCGTAAGCAAAAGCAGGGAAAAAAATCTCATGCTTTTTTAATTTTGAAATTTGTTATTTACTATTTCTAAACAGTTACAGTTGCTTTGAAAGGATACCTTAAAACATATGGAAGGAATGTGTTTTTTCCAGGACTTGCAGTTTTATTCCTTGCTGAAGGTTATGAGTGGTTTTTTTTTGTGTGTGTGTGGTTTTGTTTTTTTTTTTTTTTTTTTTTTTTTTTTTTTTCTGTGCAACACATTGACCTAGTCAGGAAGAGAATTAAAAAAAAATAAGCAGTATTGAGCAGTCAGTGTATTCCTGAGCATCTCTATAGGAGGAAAGGTTTCTTATAAATTAGTACAACTCTAGGAAGCTTTCTCTCTGAATCATATGGGTCAAAAAAGTTCCTCTCATGAAAACAATTTAGAGAATTCAAAGGTAATCTAGTTCTAGGCTCTCTGCCATCCAGGTGCTTGTACCCAGCAGGAAAAAAAAATCCTAAATCCTTTTCTGTTTTTGTAATTACTTGTTTTTCCTCTTCCCAGCAGTTCTTCTGTTGAACACAAAAGTTACCATATCCAATTACACCTTTTTGTCCTTGCTTATAAAATCTTCATGTCTCCTCAGTTATATATTAACACAAGATTAATCACTTGATCAATCTCAGGTTTTTTTCTCATCTGGCACAGTGACAGCTACCAGCCATTTGGTGGCATGTTCTCAGATTTTTTGTGCAGCCAATGTATGTGTGTGACTGCATGAGGGAAAAAAGGTGAACTAGAGAGAAAGAAAGAGCAAGAACACCAGTATCAAATTTAGCATGGTAAATGCCATGGCATTTTGGAGAGACCAGCTTCCACATGTGATCATCTAATAGTTTCTGATCCACGTTGTTGTGTATTTCATTGTTTATGTAAGAGAGGCTGACAGGAAGGGCACTTCCTGGCAGTTAATGATCACTGTCATTGACCAAGCCAATCAGTCAGTAACTGGAAATATCTGACCTTTATGGCTTCCTTCCTCTGATGATTCTCTTTAATCATATATTTTTTTAACCTTTCCTGTTGGATCTAAAACTGTGTACTTTGATATTAATGCAACGTGCCACACTAGAATGAAGAGATTTTTCTTTCTCAGACTGTCCCTGACAGTTTTTGTAACCAAAGGGAAAGTAAGATTTGTTTCTGAAAGCTCCATCATATTTACATTGTCTTCTAATGTTTTCCTTTACCTCCCTTACCTTTGCTGGAGCAGCTATCACTTTGTACTGTCCACTGCATATTATCTTCAGAGTTCATTTCAGAAAAAGCCCTGAATTTATCAATGACTATTTGCTTAAGATCTGCTACAATATGAGCATTTTAAACTAGGGGATTTAAAGGTTTCCGAAATTGACTTTCTCTGACAAAAATACAGTTAAATGAAGACTGCAGCCTTTCTTTGGGAAAAGGTTATTAACAAAATTTTAGTTTTCACATTACTTGGGGTTTATTTGGTAAGTCATTGTGAGTTCAAATGTTGGCATGAACAGAATTCAATTTACTTGAATGTACCATATTCATAACGTTCGTAAAAGAACTTTGCTTTCCAAGCCATCTTGTGAATAGCTGCATTTATTACAGTAAATACTTGTATACTTCTGGCCAGGGAGAAACATTCTGATTTATTTAGACAAATGTGAACATGAAGCAGAACCTCAGATTTACAAAGTATGTTATCATCTAACAATTACAAGCCATGGCTACTCAGTAAAGTGCTGAAGGCCATGTTTGGCTTGGTGGCCCTCAGGAGCAGAGAGCTCGAATCCCAGCACGGGTGCTTCTGCTCTGATCTGCTGAAGCCTTGGAGAGATGGCTTTGCTCCCCATGACTGAGGCTTGGAAACACATTGGCTGCGCAGCCAAGTGCAGCAGACATGGGACAAGTTCAGCCCAGTGGCCAAATTGATTTCCATGGTCATGGTTTGTTCTGTCTTTTGGTTAAGCCTATTTCATGTATAGCATAATAGACACTGCAATACAGAAGAAAAAGGGACCAGTCCAAGGGCACTGAACCAGACACTTTGCAAAGGGAAAGTAGCACAACTCCAATTAGTTCAATGAGCATTCCCATTAACATAGTGCCTCTAGCTGGAAAGATGCAAGAAGGTTAATGTTTGTTAATGTATTCTGGTCTTCTTTTGGTAAAGCTCAGGGACACTCTGTCCTGCCCAGTATGAAATCTCTCTATTTGACTCATGTCATGGAAGAAATTAGAGTTAATTATGAACTGTATTTAAGCAATAGACTTTCTGTATTTCAGCATTCAGGTAAGTTTGGACAATATTTCTAAAATTATATGAAAATTATTTCTTGATTTTTTTGAAATATTGTTTGTGAAGTGTTTGTTGAAATTACTATGCTTCAATCAATTGGTGAAAAATTACCTATCCCTGAATACAGGAGATACTACAGCAATTTTCTGTTTCTAGAAAACTATAATATTTGTATAGCACTCTATGAGCAGTGTGCCCATGACAGTGGGCTCTCATTTCTGGCACCAAGCAGCCAATGAGCAAAATGAACTGATGTTCAAAATGCCAGGCCTCACCTCCAAAAATTCATAAAACATAGACCTGTATCTTGCCAGCACACAGATCCCTGCCTTGTTTTGCTTGGTAACCCTACGCACCCCCTGACCTCAGTGGTGACATGGTGAAGCACCCTGAGACCAGCTGCTGAAAAATGCCATCCCTGAAATGCTGCTAAGCAATCCCACCAAAACCAGCCTCCCCCTTGTGAGGGAGAGCAATTTCTGCTGTGCCTGCGTAAGGGGATGCTGGGGAGCGAGCTCTGGTTTGCAACTCAGCTAATTAAACATTAATGAAGTCCTTTCAAAAGAGGGAGCTTTGCTTCACACTTCTGAACGCCTAAATCCAATCTGTAAATGTTTGTTTTCCCCATTTTAGCTTTTTAATTTATTCCTCAATTTTGGAACTTCTGAAATGATAATAAAATGTACTAGATTTGAAATAGAAGTCTCCAAACAGTATTTTGGCAATCTGTTAGGAGCTGGAATACATATGGATTACCCTGTAAATCTAAATTATTGGCACTCAGGAGAGATTATTTCCATTTATTTTATTTTATTGTGTAATATTTTGCAGCTATGGCTGCAGTGCTGTTATTATCTTGTGGTAGTTCTAAACCCAGGTAGGTGATTAGATAACTTACTGTGTAAAATTCAGGCCTCTAAAGTAAGGAGACCCAGCTGCTCACCCTCTCCAAAGATTTGACCCCTACTGTATTGGATAAGTAAGTCTCAACAGAATTTTAGTTTGTAATTGGAAACAGTTGGTAGAATATATATTTTTATTGACTTGCTATAATAGAGATAAGATACAGAAAACACTGTCACAGGCACAGGATGATTTTAATTTATACAAAGAATTTCATGACAGGAAAACAGCCTTTCTGGATACAGAGATGGTTTTGCATATTGCAAAGATGCTTTTAACCATTTGGAAACAAGTATTTTTCTCAATCAAAGTTAATTCCTTTTCATATTAGTATGAGTTACTTAAGTATCTTTAAAAATAAGGTAGCTTTCCATGTTAAATGACAGCTGGCCTTGGTGAAAGATAATTTTGTTACTTGGGCATTCAGGAGATATTGCCACAAAGTCACTGTTGATCCTCAGGCAAGTGATTCTATTGGATTTCTTGCCTGTAAAGTGAGATAAGTCGTCCCTCATAGCTAAGGTAGGATTTTTCCTTCCTTTTTTTCTTTCTCGCCACATTCTTGCACTTTAGATGGATTTGAATTTATTCACTTAGAAAAAAAAAGTAAACCAATGCTTAATCAAGAAGCACACAAGCAGACTTAATCAAAAAATCTTGAGAATTGCAAAGACTAGCACCAGTTTCCACCGGGAGGAGAAGAGGAGAGATAGAGCCAGTCACAGACAGTCACTCACTGAAAGCTGTGAAGATGTTTTTCTGGGCTGTTGGAACCTGGCTCAGGGGTGTCTTTCACCAGAGCCTTTCTGAGCCCAGCTGCAGCCACCACTGATGCAGGCAGTACTTACTGTTTGCAGCTTCCTCAGCTGATCAGGGCTGGTTGTAGCTTCAATTTTGAAGGGTTATGTCATCTCAGAGCTTTATAAATGTACATTGCCACTGTGACCACATACACAACAAACACCAGATTTCTTAGGTAAGTCAATGACCAAGATGGAAGAAGACTTGCCAGTTCCAAGTTCTGCATTTAACACGCAATAAAACCTCTTCCCCCAGACACTCACAATATTTCATTTGAAAGTATAAAAATGTGTTACTCTTGCTGTGTTATGTCTATTGGGGGCTCATTTAATGCACTTTTACTGTCCTAGCCCAATTGATTCAGACATAACTGAAATATGAGTGTTATTTAGAAAAGTAGGTGAATGTTATGTAAAACCAGAAGAATGCCATTCAGAACTTCAGTTTCTACTAACCTACACAAAAAATGCTGGAGGGAGTGTTCACCTTATTTTCTCAAACTATCACTTATGGCTTAGGTTTCTGACCTTAAGTCAATGACAGCAGTTAATTCAAATAACAATTAGAACAGCCATTTAGAGGTGAAGTGATTTTAACTTCTCACCATTAATACATCCTATGCTAGCAGAACATGTGATAGAGAAACTTCTCTCTTCAAACAGTAAGCATTTGTATTTGTTTGATATGTTTACAGACTGATGTTAGTAGTTATCTTTATAAGAAAAATAATATATATATATAGATATACAACATGAATTGAGACTGAAGAGCAAGTGGCCTTAGAAAAAAATACAGGAAGACAGGATAGGGACACTTTCACATACTTAAAGCAACAAAGAATGACTTGTCCAAGCATTCTGTCAGCTCTTCAAAATGAAATTCATATGATCAGACATCCATGCACATGATCAGACAGCCATGCACGCTGTAGTATGTGTTCTTTGTACATTTTTGTCAGTCTCATCCACTGAGCAGCTTGCTCAATAAAGACCAAAAAAAAAAAAATCCAAACCATAAATTTTCCTTATGCTTTTGATAAAGGTTTTATATCATCTACATTATCAGCATTTGCAGCAACATCACACCAGTCTGAGATCTCGTCAGAGCTTACAAAAGTAGCTGAGCCAGGTCTTATTGGCAGGGAGATGGCAAACTTCCAGCAGCTCCCAGGTGCTGCAGAGTTCAGCAGCAATTAAAGATATGCCACTCTTTGCCTCCCAGCCAAGACCATGATAGCTTGTAAAAACTCAGAACAAAGCTATGAATATCCTGTCAGCTTTTGGAAACTATGTAAAACTGAAGTTCTGGCTACATGTGGTCATTAAAAATCCATTCAAGCGGTTGGAAAATATACTAACTCCTTTATCCTGGACAGGTGCCACTCAGGTTTATTCCCTCATCTGGCAGTTGATGTTGGCTCTGTGGCCTCCTGTGAGCATGGTGGTCTCACTTTATGAAGAGGGCTGGTGGGTGGGAGCTCTGCCTCATGCATGGCTTTCATTTTCTGCATGCCCACTGTGACAGTGTGCTCTTCAGCTTTCAGCTTGCCTGAGAATTCCATTAATGACAGCACATGGTTAAAGTTAACATGAGGAGAACGGGCAACCTCATTACTTGAGAAGCATTGTCACACAGGAGTTTTGGGGAATATTCTAAACATTTGCATGTAAAACCTGTTTACCAATCCACTCAACCACTTCAGGACTGACTAATTCTTACAGTTAAGACCTTTAGTGTTTTCCAGAGATCTTTTAGAATATTTGAAATTTACCATGCTCTGAGCATACTAATGTTCCTGCTCCTGCAGACTGAATCAGAGAAAGTCAAACAGAATCAGAGAAATATCTAAGTTGGAAAAGACCTGTACAATCATTGAGTCCAACCCATAACCCAGCACTGCCATGTCCACCATTAAATCATGTCTTTAGGTGCCACATCTACACATCTTTCTAATAACTCCAAGGGTGGTGACCCAACAACTTCTCTGGGCAGGCTATTCCAATACCTGACTACCACTTCAGTGAAGAAAATCTGCCTAATACCCAACCTGAATGTCCCCTACAGCAACTTGAGGTAATTTCCTCTCACCCTGTCACTTTTTATCTGGGAGAAGAGACTGATCCCTGCCTCACTACAACCTCCTTTCAGATAGTTGTGGAGGTCCCCTCTGAGGCTCCTTTTCTCCAGGCTAAGCTTCCTCAGCCACTCCTGATAGGACTTGTGCTCCAGACCTGTCACCAGCTTCTTTGCCCTACTTTGGACATACTCCAGCACATCTGTCTTGTAGTGAGGGGTCCAAAACTGAATACTGGCTCCAAGGTGTGGCCTCACCACTGCTGAGAGCAGCAGGATGATCACAGCCCTAGTCCTGCTGGCCACACTATTTCTGACACAAGCCTGATGGTAGAACA
Organism: Hylia prasina; assembly: GCA_013397195.1. NCBI lineage: Eukaryota > Metazoa > Chordata > Aves > Passeriformes > Sylviidae > Hylia > Hylia prasina. The sequence goes on along the minus strand of VYXD01002180.1, from coordinate 107,635 downwards.
GCATACACAATTTCTATTGACACAAATAACTACCCGGTATCCACAGTCACAGAAACGAAGTATTTTTTTATCTCCTGACTGCCAAACTAGATAACTGAATAGTGCAGCTCTGTAGCTACAGTATGGGAAGTGAAAGATATGAATGATAAATGCCCTGAGGTCTCTAAATTGCCTAAAGCATTCTTTCTGTAACTGTAAGATGGTTATGGTCTCACCAACTGCATTACAACATACACTGTGGATCCAGCTGAAAAACAGGGGTTTGGTAATATCCAGTATTCAATTTCTCAGTGCAATAAAGCCCCAGTTTTGTTCTCCTCCTGTATTTTGCTTGTATATATATATGTGTGTATATCTGTAGTGCCGATTCAGAGCTCAAGGTCATCTGTGTTAGAGAGGAAAGAGGAGATCTTTATTGCTACATTGTTGGGAAAAGATATTTAAAAGAACATCTCTTCAAAGCTATACAGCTATTTTAGGCATATGGTGTGATTCCTGGGGTTGTCCATTGCAGGGTCAGGAGCTGGATTTAAATCATCCTTGTGGGTCAGTTCCAGCTCATGGTATTCTAAGATTCTATGATTTTAGAAGTTACAAAAAATTGAGGTCAAGCAGTCTGCAAAGTGATTCTGAAATGGTCAAGGGGAAAAAAAAAAAATCTACCACCATGATCTATTTGCTCTTTATCATCTGGGTATCACCACTGAATTCACAGATTCAGACAGCTAGAATTCCAGAAATAATGGGATAAAATAAAAAAGGGAACAAAGATTTAGATTGGAATACAATTTTTTTTCTAAGTTATTTTGAAACCGATGCAGAACAAATTGCTACCTGCATTCTTTTCAGTCATACCAATAATAAACCCATAAATGAATACAAAACTTAAGTGAAGTATAGCACTGCTTTCCTGCCCTTGATCCCTGCAAATACCAGGAATAACTCTAGTTGTCTTCCACATGGTCTGATTAAAAGTGTTTTGAAATTCTATTTCACAGCCTTAGTGTTTTGAAAATGTTGTTATCCTCAGTTCTTTTCAATAGACAGAAACAGAGGTCTCCAGAGAGCCATTCATCTCATCCTAAGATAGGCATCTAAGACAGGTCAGCAAATGGTGTTTTGAAGATGATTCTATTAACTATAAAGGGAGAGTAGACTCAGATATCCAACTTTAAGAAGTCTGTAATTAGACAAGATGATTTTCACTCATCAAGCTACTTTTAGACAACTTTTTTTCCTCTTTAGATAAAATCTCAACTTTTTAAACTAGAAAAATACACTACACCCTTGCTACTTTTAAAATCCTGCATATAGTAAGATGGACTTCATTCTTCTGCACCCTAGACAAACATTCAAGGCTTTCCTTTTTCCCCCACTTGAAATGCCAGCATACTAGAGGGACGCTGCTTTCTCTGTATTTCTAGGTGTAACCCAAATCAAAAGTGTTTGAAAACTCATGAAAAAGATTGTATTTGTCACATCTTCAGTTCAGGTTCAGAGACTTCCAGTTCATGTATGATTTAAAGGATCATCTAAATATTAGGATGCCTGTCCAAACCAAAATGAAATTCCAGATGCTTGAAATTCACCTGTCATTGAAGATAATATTGCCATGAAGAAAGCCCCAATTATTCCACTAGTGATGAAATACTGAGAATAACAGTAGTAAAAATGGCACTTACTGAATTTACAGTGATGCAAAGCTATGAGCTACCAGGAGGATGAACAAGGAATGTGGGAGATATTTTCCATTATTCACAGCAGGAGCTATACTCTGCTCCTTGCTGAGAACATACCCATCCTATACAGTTTGCAGAGAGTCAGATACTGTCCACCCCAAACAATTGCATGTGTCAGTTCAGATTGCTCATTGGATGGTGACACCTCACTCATTTCATGCTCCTCACCCTCTTCCCTGTATCATTCCTTTGTTGTGACCCTTTCTGTCAGAGATGTTAGTTTTAAAGCCAGCATGAGATTAACTGCATAATGCTCCCCTTTCAAGCCTGCCTTTGCTTCATCTCCATCCAGCTGAGTTGGACATCAGGATGCACCAAGCCCCCCCCGGGAATGGCTGCACTCCCTGTAGCCTGTTTGCATAACAGCTCACTCCTCTTTCTAACATGACCACAATAAGAAAAGGGGCCACATTGTTTCCAGAAATAAAACAGATTACTTTAATTCTAAACCTACTGCAGAGCCAGGATAATAATTCTCTTTTTAAAACCATGTGTTTAACCATTTCTGAGGAGTCTAAAACAGCTAGACATTTGTGTGTATGCTATCCCTGTTTAAGGAACAATCCTTATCTGGGTTTACTAGGGGTTTAGGCTTGCTCCCTCAGTTTAACAAAATACATTCAGGAAAAAAGAAAAAAAAATCAAAATCAGAAGACTGCATCACTATTTGTTATTCTCCTTAAAACAAACATATTTAGAATTTTCTCTCAGTCCACCCACTTTTTCTCCAGCCAACCATTACTTAAAGATATGCTTACCCTCCTTCAATGAACAGTTATTACTACATTTTTTCATGAAAGCCTAAATCTGCTTTCTTTTCTGATTAACCAGCTCATTGACACCTTTTATGAGGAGGGTTTTTTTCATGTTTTTCCCCTGCATAGTTATTCTCTGCACAAGACATTGATTTTCTCATGTTTCCATTATCCCAGGCAGTTCTGACTTGTTCCCTTCAAGCTACAGTGTAATAAAACAGGACAAATGCTGCAGTATTCTCTCCTTTAAAGAGATAAAGATTTTAACATAGATGGTATTTACAAATAAAATTCACTCTATTAACTAAGTTTCTAGTAATTTAAGTCAGTGCAAACTGACTATTTACATTCTCTGCAGTCAACATGGACAGAAAGTTCCATTAGGTAATTTATCCCCTGCTAAGATGGGTGCTCAAGGCAGGCACCTGCAGAAGATACTGGCTCCTATCTTATCCATTAAATAAACAAAAACCCTTGATGATCTGGCAAAAACAAGACATATATGGTTTGGCAGGGTCAAGTTGCAGCAGATGAGATCTGCTCAGTGTCTGAATGCCTTTAGCAACTTCTAGTCTTAAAAAACCCCAAACCAGCTGTTTTCATATAATCTGAAATAACCTTCAAATGAAATGAGTGGTGCTGGATAATTTATCAGGGTTTAACATAAAAATTACAGCAATCACAGAGGAATGAGTTTTGAGTGATTACAGAATTACAACCCCCCCAATTCTGTTCCCTTTTGGAAAGACAGTAGTAGTTTTGATTGTGCATCACCCAATGATACCCTGCCTATACAACTAAGAAAGGTATATTTATTATGGGGATATGATGTTACTGCTCAAAATCCATGTCTTGCTGGGGAGGGAGCCAAGAAGAAAATGAAGAGTTATCTCATTCTTAAATCTGCTTCAATATATAAATTTTATCCTTTCTATAAATTTAAATATGTCAACTTTCCCAAAGTTTGAAACTGCAAACATTCTAAAGCAATGTTTCATATGATATACTTACAGATATCAAAACTAATGATAAATATCAGCTCACCTACAAAATACCATCCTGCTGAAGCGATGATGAACAAGAAAGTGTCAGTAGATTTGGGAATTAAAGCTCCTAATCAATCTGGTATCCTAAACATAAGTTTATTTCTGCCTTTGCAGAATAACAAAAACTTGCAGAGATGAGAAGTACATGAGGTAGGTTGAGTGATTTTTATATGCCATATGAAAATGGGAGCCTTTACTGCACTGGTCTTCGTGATGGCATCTTTACTCTGCCCCTCACTGTAAACCTAAAGCAGGTGTTGCAAACCTAAAAGCCTCCTGAAACAGCAGGATCCCACTTACTCCCTGCCTGCCTATGATGTTGCCAAAGCATTTCCTAGTCTCCATCCCTGTTGCCTTTTGACAAGTGTATGCAAGATAAGAGTTAAGAAACGGAAAAGATCTTCTAAGCAATATTAGTGGGTGGAACTTTTGCACCGTTTAACTAAAGGGAACTCTTTACTTTTCAACCAGCAAGCAAGGAATAGAGTCGTTTTAGGATGTAGAGTTTTCAAAAGTTTAATTTGCTTTTGACAATTGAACTGTTGTAGCACAGTATGGAAATATTGACGGAACTCTCGGTCTTTTACTGAAATAAGTTGTGGCTCTTGACAGTGATCTGTATACAGATTATGGCACAAAAAACCTATTTGGAATTAATCTGACACTATAAGGGGAATCAGATGGGACTCAACAGGACAAGAGATGCCTCCAGTTGTCTCTCCAAAATGGCTTCTGCATTTTTAACTTGTGGTGAGCTCTTTTTTAAGTTAGTGCTTTATCCCCAGGAAAACTAAACTGCCAGGAAACCTGAATTTATGATGAGCCAATCTAAAGATGATGTAGTCTCAGCCCACTGGAACCATGTTTGTTATCCCTAAGTAGCAGTTCAGGCTTTTCACTATTCAGAAACAAATGAGCATTTTTATCTGCTTGTGTGCAGAATTTATGAAGCATACAAGAAAAGTCCCAGGTCACAACATTATTTACTTAGTGCTGCAAGGGGAGTTCCTTGGCAGCAAAGAAAGGCTGTAATATGACATGTTCTTAATATTCCTCTCTCCTCATCCTTGTTATGTACCCTGCAGTACTATGAGAGAAGGAAGCTCTCATACCCATTCTGGGAAATAAGAACATCTGGGTGCCTCCCTAGAGTGCCTGTACATTAATGCCCACAGCATGGGGGGCAAAGAGAGGAATTAGGGCTATGATCTCATTGGAACCACAGAAATGTGGTGGGATTCTTCACACAACTGGAGAATTATGATGGATGGAGACAGACTTTTTGGAAAAGGCGGCAAGAAGTGTGAATTATGCTGTATGTGAGGGTGCAGCAGAGTTGGATGGAGCTCTGCTGTGGGATAGGTGGTAAAAGGGCTGAGAGCCTGTGTGTCAGCAGAGGGGACAAACCAACACAGTGATGTTGTGGGTGTCTGCTACAAACTGCCTGGTTGGAAAGAAGTGGATAAGGTCTTCTTCAGACAACTGGAAAAAGCCTCGTGTTCACTGGCCCTGGTCCCAATGGGCAATTAGAATCATAGTGATATCTTCTGGTGTGCATTGACTGATGGCAGCTGCTCTGCTCATGTCATACAAACAAGGAAGGGCCATTTGGAGATCTGAGGCTGCAGTGATTATGATGACTGGAGTTCAGAAGATGGAGTGAACAAGGTAAAATTAGGATTATAAACCTAGACTACAGCAGAGGAAACTTTGGCCTTTTTCAGAGATCTGCCTGGAAGAATGCCATGTCACATGTCCCTGGAGAAAAGAGGGGTCAGGGAGAGCTGGTTCATTATCAAGGATCACTTTCTCTATCCTCAAGGGTGGTCCATACTAATGAGCAGGAAATCAAGCAGAATCAGTAGGGGGCCTGCATGGATAAACAAGGAGCTCCTGACTCAACTCAGACATTAAAAGGAAACACACAGGAGGGGGAAGCAGGGATCTCAATGACATTTATGAGAAAACTCATCAAACATCAGCAGTCTCAGTTTCCTAAAGAAAACCTGGTAGGGGACAGGACAAGGAATTTTGGTTACAGAGAGCAGAAAAAACCAATGCTGTCTATGCATTTCAAATGGCATTACCTACGGATCTGAGCAGGTTTAATTCTAACTTGGGACCTATCTGACAGAGAGTAACTTTTACAGAATAAGAGACTTATCATCCACTGGGACAAAAAAATGATCTGTGTTGTTGGTATTTTAGATGATGTCTCATAATTTTTCCCAGTGCCTTTATGTGGATATTGAAAGGCAAGAGTGATTGATGTAGAACTGGAGGGTCTTCATATCTTTGGCAAGTAAGACAAAGCAGGCCATCAGTCCTCTGATTGCATTTTGTACAGTGGATATTTTCCAGCTCAGTGCTTAACCATTAACTTCTCAAGGTAAAATGACTACTCAGCGCAGTGAATATATTGAACATTGTGGAGAGACATAGGAACCTTTAAATGGGCAAGAGTGGGTCATCCATCACTCCAGCCAATGGTGTGTCTATTCCAAATTCTGGCTGCCTGATATTCAGCTGGAAGGAGTCCATGAGCCATGTGGTAAATAAGATGGCTGTGCACAGTCACAAATCAAAAGTGGTGTGAGGGCAGAGGTGATGGAATAATGGCAAACAGCATCTAAAAAAGTTTTAAAAATTTGCATTACTAAGTCTGCATTCCCAAAGTGTTCATTTTTTCCCCACTTTTCTTTAATATGGAATTTAATGTCTAGTACTTCACTGATGCCTGGGGCCAGAAATCTATGGAGAGAATCTAGTACTCAAAACACAAAAACATATCTTCATTTTGCAAAGTTTCTGACGAGACAGTGAAAAATAGCAAATATATTCAATAAATACATATACTTTATCACTTCCCTGATCTACAAGGAAAATTTGCAGGCTTCAGTAGAAGACTTTCTGGACTATAAAACTTGAAAAAGAGGATTTTTATATGTTTGTTGAAGAGATAACCACTTCTGTTTAATATAAATATATATAGCTATACACACACACACACACACAATGATTTATGAAGGTGATATAGTTAGGTATACTATACCTTACAGTAAGGAACAGTGATCAATGCACCACAAAGACATAAAGTTATGTGCTAATGGGTTTTTGATGTTGCTGGAAAAAAATGCAGGAGTGATAATATTAGCCAGATCATTCAAAACAGGTATTAAAAATAACACTAATTAAAGGTCAAAACTGTGCACAAGGAACATTACAAAGCCCTTGGAAAGAGTTCTGGGACTCTCAAGGCCTCAGCTGACTCTTGGGGATTATCAAGAAGGGTCAGTCTTACCCAACCTTGAGTATGTGAAATGAGTAAAAGAGCTTTGCTGTCCACATTCACAGTATATTTTTTAAGGTCAGGTAGAATCAGAAAATGTTAGGGGACCACAGAAACATACCCATCAAAACAGACTTAAGAGCTTCCTGCCCTCCAAATTGTTATTAACAGCAAGATTCACCATGCTGCAAATCACAATTCCATCCACTGTATTCCTTACGTTTGGACTTAGTGTGTCCAGAACTAGTAGATAAATTCCTCTCATAGCCATAGATATTTAGACTTCCCAAAACTAATAAATTGAAGTCTGCAGTGTACATGCAATGTGCTTAATACTCTTATGATTTTTTTTCAGCAGCAATTTCACATAAAGCCTCACACCTTTCTACCACTCTGATTTATCAGACACTGCCATTAAATTATTAAGGCTATAGAGATCAACATGTGGTACAGAGTAATGCCAGAATTTATCAAACTTTTAAACAACAAAGGAACTAACTGGAATTGCTGTCTTTACACTAAAAATAATCCAAAAATCCAAATCCAAACAGCACAATCTTACAATAACATAAAACTATTGCATAGTGAGTATGCTCTTATCCCTGTCACAGCAGTTTTATTACATTCTCCCTTTAGGTGGCATTTGTTTGAATTATTTGACAGTAAATATGAAGAGGAATAAGGGACTGAAAGTATTCATAAAGTATTTTCTGGCAATATTGCTCACAATATTACTCTCCTCTGATGTCTGTCTCTATCTGGTGAATTTAAAATTTCACTTTTTATATTATTTGAATTAATTTATAGAAAGCTTTTTGATATACTACAATAGAACAAAAATTGTAACAATGCTACAATACCAGGCTTAATTTTAAAGGATATTATCTTTTTAGTGTTTTAAAATCACATTGGTCTAAACCAAATATGCAATGAGACATCTGTCTAATCATCTTCTTACTGTTACAGAGAGAAAAAAAAATAATCCCAGTGACTCCAACTGCTTTTCTTACAAACTATCCTATAATTTGAAGAACAATAATGAAACCATACATAAAGCTGGTTTTAATGGGATTTTGGAAATTTTTGTGTTCTTACTGAGGCAATTGACTATCAAAGCCAACTCCTGAAAGTGTGCATTGTTCAGAAAATTTGTATTTTATTCACAGTAGGATGGTGTGAAAATTATCAGCCATGGAGAATAACAGTCAGTGTACAGAGATCTTATTACAATGTCAATACAAAACATCTTTCATGTAAATTATGCCAGCAACAAAATATAAATTATGACCATAGAAGTGAATGGAGAAACTCTTAATCAATTAATACAGAATGTAGATTTTTTTTTGTCTCTGTTGTATCAGCATATAACTTTAATAAAGGCTATTTCTAGCCTTGAATTGGCATGCAGTTACCAGTCCACTGCTCCTGGAACAAATAAACTCCAGAAGATTACCCATGATGTTTGAAATTCAGCCTGGGTGTTTCAGGAGGCAAACTGATTCGGATCCTTCACATCCAAAGTCTTATATTTATTCTTGCAAGTTGCAGAACAATTCAAAGTAATCAGGGTGATAAAAGCAGTGAAATCTCATTTTCCTGAAAGCTTTTACTGTTCTTATTGCAGTGTGTTAGTCTGGTGTTCTTAGTCCAGTGTATTCTGAAGTTAAATTGTAAATTGGAAGGTTTTCAGGTAGATGCTAAGAATGTCTGCATAGGGCATAGCAGCTATGCCCTTTTTGGTCAACCTTTTAAACATCAGATATGCAATTAATGCATTCAAACCCATAAAAGCTTCAGACTAGATGAGTGAAGTCCCAAAATCAATTATAGAATTGATAGCATAATTTTTTCCATTTAAAAAACTTATGGCCTAATGTAACCCTTCCCATTTAAGTCTTATACCAACATCCTTAGCACCTCAAAGCTATCATGATTAATACAACAAATTTGAAAAATCTGTTTCATATTGCTTCCTCGAGCTGCTGAGTTTCTGTCCACCTCAGTGACCTAAAATTTCTGACTGACAGAATCCAAACCCTGCATAGTGATCACTTATGATTTCATATGAATAATTTAGAACTAGAAACAGATATTGTACCTCAAATAGGGTGTAAAATTCTGGAAAATGTTTGTATCTAGTTCTGGCAACTTGTAAGATACAATGGCTATATGCCTGCATTGCTCTGATGGAGGGACAAAATATTTTTTGTATTTTGGAGGGTTTTGCATTTGTATGAATGTTATTTTCCTTGTCATTCTAAGGATTATGCTTTGTAACTAGGCAACCATGCTATAGAGCATTATAGTATAATTTTTTAATTCTCTAAAAATGATATAGTTATTTGTCTACATTGTTCTCTAAATTTTTTTATAATGCTGCATAAACAGACAAATCATGGGTTTGTGCCTTTGCACTATATTGTATGCCTTTATTGTTTATGTTTACCTCTATTGTGGGTGATCTTCAGATCTTATTTCTGCCTTCATTCCTTGTTAGCAGTTACCAGTCATTCCTTTTTCCACTTTGTGGGAATGGATCCAAACCAAAAATATGATCAATTGTTCCTCTGTCCCAGTGATGCTTTGGGGCAGGACCCTGTGATGCTCAGCTTGGCCATTACTCCTTTTCATCTACAAGGTCATGACTGTTTTAAGCTGTCTTGGCACCAGTGAGCACCACAGCTCTTAACTTGGTGATTTCTCATCTAAGCAGTACTAAAGACTTTGAGTTTTCCCACTCAAAGTGGGACAAAATTGAGATTTAAGTGAGAATTTCTGCACCATATTTATTGCAAAAGATAAAGATACTGTCAGGCTTCAGAATAACAGAATTTGTATCTGTTCCTCTACCTTATGAATTTCATTATCAAGCACTCAACCAAAAATTGCAGAGGACAGCAGGGTTTTGCAGATAAAATCTCTAGTGGGAAGTGCAGAGTGGGATGAACCTGTATGTATGGAATTAACATGGTATGAATGTAATATTATAGTTACCTCTGGCATTGCTCTCTCTTCCTTTCCTTGGACCAATATGAATCCCTCAAAGCTAAGATCAAGAAGCCTCCACTGAAAATTATGGCTGCCCATTTTGGTAAATGACCTTGGGAAGAGTGTGACTTCAACTATGCACTGTGCACCCTTATGCAAAAAGCCTCTCCCTAGGTTAAATTCAAAGCATTATTTTTGACATTAAAAAATCATTTAATGGGCCATCCCTGGTGACATGACTCTTAATTTACAAGAGAAATCAAGATTATACCGAATTACACTGAAATGCAATACATAATTTGTGGTGGACATTTAGCCTTGTGCTTCAGAGTTCATACACATCCTTGTTTGGGCACAGGAATGGGATTGCGTGCCGCAATAGAAGAAAGATATAAAGCTATTACAGAGTGTCCAAAGGAGGGCAACAAGGATGGTGAAGGGCTTTGAGGGGAAGCCTTAGGGGCAGCTGAGGGCACTTGGTCTGTTCAGCCTGGAGAGGAGGAGACTGAGGAGAGACCTCATTGCAGTTACATCTTCCTTGTGAGGGGAAGAGGAGGGGCAGACACTGATCTCTGCTCTGTGGTGACCAGCGACAGCTGTCCCAAGAGAACGGCCTGAAGTTGTGTCAGGGGAGGTTTAAGTTGGATATCAGGAAAAGGTTCTTCACCCTTGGAGGCTGAGCACTGTAAAGGTGTCCCCAGGGAAATGGTTACAGCATTAAGCCTGACAGAGTTCAAGAAGCATTTGGACAATACTGTTGGACACATGGTATGACTCTTGGAGGTGGTCTTGCACAGGGCCAGGAGTTGGACTTGATGATCATTGTGTGTCCCTTCCAACCCAGCATATTTTGTGATTTAGTATAACTACTTCTTTTAACACAGCTGACAGGACCACAGATCTCTGTTCCTTTCTGTTTACTCTGGTGAATGGTGCAAGCTTACCTTAACACAGATACTACCTGAGACATCAAATTCAGGAGCACAGACAGTGGTGCAGAGATGAAACCCCACTTTGAACTCTCACACTCCTCCCCCTAAAAACCAAAACATAAGCCAAACAACCAAACAGTCAGACTTAGATGGACAGAATTGCCCTCAGAAAATACTTGCAGTCAGTCTCCACTGACTTCACAGGGACCCGGGAGAACTGCTCGGAAGTTGTAAGGTGACTTTCAGGTAAGCAGATTTTGTTCCTCTCCAATGGAAACGTCTTCAGCAGGAAGTTGATGGGTGTAGTCATGACCCCTACAATGTGATTCTATTCATCTTCCCACTTCAATGGCTTTTTGACAATTTGGCCATTCATCTGGTGGAGACATAGGAGAAGTGGGCCCTGGAGGACAGCCAGCATTATGGAGCTGGCCTGATGGATAACCAGAATAATTATTCAAGTGGATTGGCCTGATACAACTAAATATGTGGTTTTAATTTTATGCATTTCAAAACCTCTAATATCCTCACATGTTTTCAAACTGTGCTAAGCCAGAGGTCTTGAGGAATTGTTAAACTAGATGTTGTGCATCTCTCTTTTAAATGTGTTTCTTGTGGCAGCCTGACAACACTGGATTCTCAGTGACTGGGGCAGACTTGGCTTGGAATTTTATGAGCATCTGATTTAATTCCCTTAAGTATAAGTTGTGCTCTTTTTAAAAGGGACCTCTTGGAGGAAGGGGAGGTTGTTCCGTCCCCAAGGGGGACTGAGTGTTGTCAAAGTAAGAAGGTTTATGAGAATGTAGGATGCACTGAGAAGGTAAGAAGGGGGTCTGGACATCATACATGATTTGGTTTAGAAGACAAAAACGAAGATGACAGAGCAGGCCAGCAGGCTTTGGAGGTGAAGGAAGGAATTTCTAGAGAACTAGAGCAGACAAAGCAGAATTTGCAGCCAATCAGAAATCTGTAAACTTAGCTGCAGTCATGGACTATCCTTCAAAACACACTGGACTTGTAAGAACTCTGCAGAAAATTCTATTTCTCTATATGTCTTCTTTTTTCTCCTGTTTAAAAAGCTATTATTTTAGGTTCCAGTTTTCATTCAGATAAAACCTTTATTTCTGAGTAATGTAATGCAGACATGCAACAACCAAACTTCGGAAGAATCATCCAGGGGAAATATGCTTTGGCATATTGCAAACAAATAATTGTACTAATCTCAGCAGAGAAATACAAGAAGCCTTCAACAGGACATTTATATCATCTTAAAACCACTCATAAGGTACTCACTGGACTGATTTAAATCTACAGTCACAAAAGCATTTCATGGAACATAAAGTGAGCAGCCACTTTTCTCACCTCTTCCTTATTGCTCCGCTGCAAGTAAAAGGAAAAATCTCTCTGTTCCTTGCTGCATGAAACCAGCAAGCTTCTTGACTTTTTGACAGCAAGCTTCACTGATATTATTCTGGCTGATAAGCTCCAACATAGTTCTGAACCCCAGCCATTTTATGAGGCCAGCAGTGATTTGAAAATACCAGCGCCTGAAATTTACATGGAACAAGTTCTGATTTCTTGAATTTGACTAAAATTTCCTTCACCTGCAGCTACAGAAACTAAAGCTATAGGTTGGGCAGTGGGAACAATTTTCCCACTGGCTTTGTGTAAATTGTGCTGTATTTCTTTTTTGCAAGAGCTAGGAATATCTGCTAAGTATGTTACTGCTCTTTGATGAAATGGAATCACTTTTAATTCCTTTATTATTATTGCATTTGGATGTAAAATGCTTATCTGTAGAAGATCGGGGTGCACATTACAAAATTTAGATCAGAATTAGGCAACCATTTCTGTGACAACCCCCACATAGCACCAAAATAGCTGCTCTGAAAAGAAGTGATATGAGGCACATGATTAAATGTCAGTGAATTCTAAAGACTGTTTCTACTAGGGAGCACAAAGAAAGTGATCTTGCATTGTGCTCTAAAATGTCTCTACCCTGTAAGCAGATCTGCACAGACTGATGGTTCTTATGCTGTGGTGTTGGCTCTTTGACTCCCTTTTGACTCCAGAAGGTGTGCATGTCCATTTGTGTGATCAAGGTGCATGATCTAGGCTGAAACAGCCTGCCCTGGGGAATGCTCTGCAGCCCATCTCTTTGCTTTCAACTTCAGGGTGCAGCATGCTGCAAAGGGGGATGGGTAAAACAGGTCTGAGATAATGAGCATGGAGACAAAACAGGTCATAAATTTCACCCAGACTAGAACTGGTAGCCAAAGAAGTGAGTACAGGTATGAAGCTCTCTTGTCAATGTTTCTTAATGATCTAGGCAAACAGATTTCTGTTAGCAGAAAACATGGCACAAGCCTTCACCTGCAGTTTACTCAGGCATGTGAGAGGCCACTTGCTGATGGGGGTTGGAAGGCTGGTTTTCTGTTTCCTCCTATCTGAAAACATTAGGCTTGTACATTGTAGTAGGTAAATAGTTTTCTAAATGCACTGTATTTACAGGATACCTTTTATCAACTGCAGTACATTTCTGAAAATTGCACACACTTTCCTGAGAAAATTATGTGAACTTTATGGCCTGTTTTTGTCCCTTTCAGCTTTGCAGTCCCCACTGGTCTTTCCACATACCATATTCCCAAGATAATTCCTCTCCAGTATTTATTGTTGAGACACATTAGGGACTCATTTTCTGTTCTAGAAGCACTACAGAGACTGAACAAAAATCAAAATCCTTAGTGACACTCACCAGTGGTCACTTGAATAAGCAGAAGTGTCTTGAGCACGCAAGACTCCTTTATCATGTTACTCGGTATGCTAAGCAAATAACAATCTTACTGTACTTTAGACTACAGGCAGATTTGCAGTCTTCTCTTCTTCCTGGAAAAAACAACATTCTTAATGCAAGCCACATGGAAAAGTTGCCTGTACACACCTTGCAAACACAGATTTACACTGAGAACAGCCCCTGATGCACAGACAGCTCTGCTGATGCTCTGGTCAGGAAGAGCAGCTGCAGCGTGCTGTAACCTACCTTAGCTAAGAGTAATTCCTCACTGCCTGAGACCTCACATATAATTCACAGGTCTAGATGTATTAAACCTGCAATTAAGATTAAAAGAACACATTGTAGTGGATAAAATATGGGGTGTGTTATCTTTCAAACTACAGGCTGGAAATTTTAAGACAACATACTGAAGTTTGTCTCTTCAGATACTCAGGCAAGTTTGTAAAGGCTGCTTGGTTTTTAAAAGTACCTAGCAATCTCTTTTTCATTTGTGAATGTTTAGTATTACCGACAAGTAGGCCACCTACGTGCAGGTGCCTAAATAATGGACTGAGAAAACTAGGTTTTGGCACCCAGATACAAATGCTGCGTCTGTGAAGTTTCTGTTCATTGTGAAAATATTTTTTTTTTTTTCATTTTTTTCCTCTCTCTCCCCTCTGACTGCAAGCTATTCTGCACCTGTGAAATTGTTTTTTTTCCTCTGTGCTCCAATGCTTGCATACTTCTCAGGAAAATACACACAGAATAAAAGTTTACAGTATTTCTTGAGTTTCATCATGATGTCCCATTCTAACATGGAAAATAAAACAAATACTTTGTGTTCATAAACAGACAAGATGGAAAATTTTTAATCCATAATGAATATAAGAATCTGCTACTGGGAATAACAATAAAATAAATATTTTAAACTTCAGAGTACAAACAAAAACAATGGCTTCCTATAAAAATACAATTCTACCATAATAATCTTGCCCTTGGTTTTGATGATATCTTAATAAAAAATTGAATATGCCTCTGATTTTCAAAATTCAACACATATTTGATCATTTTAATCACAGATAGTACTAGAAAGACTTCAGTGGTAGTACTGTTTTTTAACATTTTATTAATTTAGAAATGTATGCTTTGATCACTCTCTGCGAAGTTGCCTCTAAATTTTCATTCTGCGGTTGGTTTTGGTTAACGTATGAAAAAAGCCCTGATGGCAGAATCAGGATTGCTTTTGAGAAGAGGGTGGATGAGGTTTTACTTTTCCTCAATTTCCCTTTTATTGTACATAAATTTTAAGCACAGGTACTTACTTTCACATTAGCATTTCAAAATTCTTTGTTTTTTTCTGATTCATCTCTATATATTTTTTTATGATTTGTGAAGTCATATTTATCCAACCAACATTTAAACATGTGTTCAACTTTGTGATTGTTTCAAGTTATATTTTAGACTAAGTGAAGCCATGAACAGGGCTGATTATAAGCATGTCTAAGATTTTCCTGAATTGGGTCCATTTGTCAGTAAAAGAGCAACTGTAGGTAACAGTTCTTTCCATTTTCTGATTTGAATATTTCATATATACCCATTCCAGAAAAGTGAATCTTTTAAAATAAAGATAATTTCATTTTAAAAGAACTAATGCATTAGCATTGTCTTATTCATTGAAGTAGAAAATGTTACTCTCTTCATGCTAAGGTCCTCTTCCTTATCTTTATCTCATCTGTGTATTGCAGTATAGGCAAACATACTATTTAATGGTGTTTTTTTAATGCTACAGGTTCAACATACTGCAAAAGTTTTCAGTTCATAGTAGCAACCAGTAGTTTTTGTTAACTGTCTTGATAACAGATCTGCTTATATAGTTTTGACAACATAAGTGTGGCTTCAGCAGAATTGTTGCATCAGTTGAAATATTCTTGCTTTTATTGTGCCACAACACGACACGAAAGAACTTCACAAGGGCACAATGATGAGCAAAGCAGGAAAAGCCCCAAGTTTATTTAAAAAACTTAATTTTATACATTTCCAAAGGTGCCTGTGGATTGGAGGATGAAATCCCACCTCCCAAACCACATTGGTCAGGACAACTGTCAATCAACTTTCTCTGCCTACCTAAAATATGTAAACAACGAAGGACAGTTAGGAAAACAAAGCTATTGTTTATAGTAAAAAGTGTAGGAAAGTAAAAATTCCGACTCCAATATGAAAGACAGTTCAGAAGGCCTAGAAAAATCCTCAAAACCAGGGTGACAATATTGTTCTGTGCACATCAGAATCCTTTGTGCTTCTAAATTTGTTTCTTAATCGGCAAGAAAGAAAATCTTATCTGTTATTTTAATTTTCTATCTACGATCCAATTTTGCACTTTATGTGACATACCATGTCCACCACAATAAATTATTCAGCAAAACTGAAAACATGCAGGGCTTAACAGTCTGTATGGGTCAAGTATAAAATAGGCCTGAAAACTCTATTTGACACAGGTGCCAAGAATGACATGTAGAAGCTGGTGCATAGATTCAATGTAAGCAGAGGGACTTCTTGATAATGCTGTAAATGTAGACATGGGGAAAATCTGTAATGATTACAGTGCTTTTATACAGAATTGTATAGTGTCGGTAAGCACCAGGATATAGAAATGGACTCTAAAAAATGCGTGTTTCAAAGGCTCAAGGCTGAAAAAAGTATGTTCTACATGCTAGAACACTTTAATATACAAGTACCCAGAGAATGACAGGACTTACTACATGACAGAATCATAACCAACTAGCTTTAGAAATAACATTCAGTAAGTAGCAGATCATAATGACAAAATATCTTCCTTTAAAACTTTGCATCACCAGCTATATATTAACTCCTCCTTGCTCAATGTATTTTATTATCACATTTCTCTACACATTGTTGCATTTGGATATGAGGAATATCAAGCACTGCAGAAAAATCATAGAACCTTCAGCTGTTATCTAAAAAAACCCATTCCAACTTGAATTTTAAACCATTTTGAAGATGAGACATAGCACTTTAAAGTATCTTTAAAAAGATTCCAAATCATTAAAAATCCTACTTGACTAGTCTTAAAAAAATTATAGTGATGAGTTTGTAATTCACTGAGAGAAAAACTTGTGAGACCTACAGAACTATTAAAATATTATGTGTTTGGTTTAGGATTCTACCTCTCTTCATTTAAATTATCTGGGATAAAATTTGATGCATCTTAAATTACAAGAGATAGTATTGGTACAGCTGCAGGGCTAAAAGTTTGTGCTATGTGGTATCCAGGAAATTCCAAAGCATCTTCTTCTGGGGATTATTTAGTGCTTCAGAAGAAAAAAAAATAAAAAAAACCTTAGAACTCAAGAAGAAAAAAAATAAGCATTTTATCACGTCATTTGTAAAGATATATACAATGGATGTTCATAGCAGATTCTCTAGGACCAAAACAACAGGGTTTTCAAACAATTAAACCCTTACGACTGGTTTTACAGATTACTTGGTTTTTAAGTTTAGACAGTATAACATTCCTGTCCACATTACATATGTCTGCCATTTTCTTCAGAACAGGGAGCATCATAAAACAACACAGATTCCCTTCTCTAAAAATGCCTAAGAAACTGCCATACTATATGAAATCAAGGCTTTTACTGGCCCCCAGTCTACACAAGGATATCTGTGATTACACAAAACATTAGTATTAAGTATCCTAATTTTATTACTCTGGCCAGGAATAATAAAAAGGTAGTAGTACATGGTAACAAAGTATCATCAGAAAGTTGTATTTACTATCCTATTCTGAAAAAAATGTAAAAAGCCAGGTAAGAATTCAGCCAGGAATTTATGTCAGATTCCTACTTTAATATTAGGAATGTTCATGTTCAATTATTTGTTACTGAGATAGTGAGTACATGTTGGTTTGCTGTCTCTGGCTGTCTGTTCTCATTCAGTGTTTACATGTACCTTTGTCACATTCAGGTGGGTTTTACTTCACCTGACTTTAGTCATCTGGAAGACAGTCCTCTAGTCAAAGGTAGGCATCTGTGCTTCCTCTCACTGGAGTTAACAAAGAAAATAAAGCACCTGCAAAAGGTAATTTATGTCACTTTTCCTAGAAAGAGATGGTTTGGAGTGAAAGGTACCTGTGCACCATAGAGTATGATTAGCTGAGGCTGGATCCTGAACCCTTGGTAGTTACCAAGAAGAATCCCACTGCAGTAACTGAAAGGTATAAATGTATGTGCAAGAGTGCAGTCATGACACAGTCTAATTGGTATTCCTGCAAATGAAGATAGAATACCAAAATATTATTTCAATGTACAGCTGATGGCTTCAAAGGCAGTCCAAACTACACACATCAACACTCACTCTTGAAACAGAACAACGCCCACCACTTCACTTCTTTGGGTAGGCAAATTTTAATCTTTTACTATGAGAATGACAGTTTTGTATCCAGTTGCTATGACAGCAGAAGCCAAAGAACCATGAACCAAAGTTCACTTTCATACCCCAGCCTCCTTCCCCATGTGTGATTCTCACATTGCACAGCTCCAAAAGGTTATTAGCATTTAACACAGTGGGAAGGACACTTGCCTAGGTTCTCTTTTCATGTCTCACATCTGGGAGTAAGACTCCTGTGATACTGCTGTTAATGGACCTCCAGCATGTTGGCTAGTCCAAGAGTATCTCCACAGGCATTCTGGAAAATTTGCAATGTTGCAATAGCTGCTACCTAGGAAAAAAAATGAAAGTAACTATAAACACAGCAATATGACATGTATCTCTAGAAAGCCAAAGAAAGAGGAGGTAATTTCAGCTTCATTTCAAATTTCATAAAGGTCTATCATTTTGGGTACACACCCTATGTTTACCATACTGACGTTTATAAACAACTTTTTTTTTTTTACCTCAGTCTTTGTTTCACTAAGCAAAACTCTTTCCTTTCGTAAGACTGACTCTTCATTATCTTTAACCATCCTGCACCTGCTGTCATTAATCATAAATGTACTTTTTGAATAAGATGAGTATGGCATTGCTGGTAAGATCTTTTGCTTTCTGCTTTTCTATAATTTCTACTGGAAACACTTCAGCCAGTATATCCTAGGATCACATTTGCCTTTCCACTGAAAGACCTTGAAAGCACAGAAATTCCAGTGACCCCTTAGAATTTCTTAATTTCTCTGGCACTCATGACTATGCTTTAAGGCACCTTTATGCGAGAAGCCTTGGAGCATGAAGTGCTCAAGACGAGAACCTTGTTTGATAGAGAATATATGTGCTTAATTTTATATATGGTGTATCATTTCATCAGCTTCAGTTAGCTTTGTAGGTTCTTGGCCTATCTCCTCAGTCTATAAATAAATAATGACAGATTTATAAATAAATCAGTTTCTAACCAGCTGAAACTGTGTTATCTTTGTAGCTTTTACCAATCAATAGAGCAGCATGAATGACTGGCACAGGTTCTGCAGTTTAAGAAAATCTAGTATAACAATAAATAAATAGAGTACACATAAGTACCACATAAATATTTTGATGCACTACCACAAAATATTTCATATGATGTTCCAGAATATGCCCAAGCCGTTAACATCTATACTAGGCCAGCACTTTAGCTGGCAGTTCAATGTTCTCCCAATATAAATAGATTATCAATCATTCATCGTTGCTATTGTTTTAAAGAATACTTTGAAACCCAATTCACACTGAGTGTTAGTACGGCCTGTTCTTTTTGTTCTCTTATCAATACAAGTTGTAATATTTAAAAAGTGCATTGTTTTAATCTGGCTGCAGGAGTGTATTTGTTGAGCTCTACTGTAATTTTCTAAGTTCTTGCTTGGTGGGAGAGTGCAGGTGCAAGCCTGCAGAAGAGACTGAAACTCTATGAAGGCACAAAGTAAAGCACGTGTCAATCTATTCAGAAAACACAAATGAAAACACTTAAGTGGAGAAAATCCATTCCCATACTGAGAATTATTGTATTACAGTGCAGAGTTTGTGTGGAGATGAATTTGAATTTCACCTGCCTTCCTGTTCTGCTCATTCAAACGAAACTTATGGAAACCTAAACTCCAGTGCCTCATTCAAAGCCTGATGCAGGACACAAGGCAATGCATCTGTATTGTTCTTGTGTCAGGAGCTCTGGATTCACCATTTTCCCACCAGATGTGGTATGAAGAATCCTTGACTTGTCATGTTCCTGTCACAACGAGGACTCAGTTCGTTCAGGTCTGTTTCCTGGCACGTATAGAGAGGTCACAGGATGGTGCCAGAAGCAGGGCAGTGGATTTCAGCCCGGTGCCCATCCTCGGTCCACCACTGATGAGCACTCACTGAGAAGGCTGAAAGCCAAAAAACCACCCTGAGGGGCTGCAAGGAGCAGTGTGATCGTCGAAGCAAAGACGGCTCTCTGCTTTCCCAAGTTTTTGCTTTGCAAGGCCCAGGGGGCTGCTCCCGGACTGGGCAGGCGTCGCCTCCTACTTACCAGGGCTCCCCTTCCGCTCTCGCTCAGGGTTCCGGCCCCTGCCCCAGGGAACCGCAGCCGTGCCCCTCACACCCCGAACCCCTTCCCCTCCTTCCCCGGCACCGCGGCTCCGGGAGGAGCCCTGGGTTCGGCCCGGCGGCCGCAGCGCCGCCTCGGACTGGAGCGGGCGCTCGGCGCTCGCCCGGGCCGCCCCCCGCGCCCTCCGCTCGCCCACCGGAGCGGCCACAGCGCCGGCGAGAGGAGAAAGAAGCCNGTCCTGCGAGATGCTGTACGCCCAGCTCCCCGCCGGAGGGGGGTAGCAGCCGCTGTCTCCGCCGGCTCCTGCTTTTTTTGCAAGGGCTGTTGCTGCCGCTGGACGCAACCTTCTCCCGACATGGAGCTGCTGCCGCCGCCGCCGCTGCTGCTGGAGTGAGTGAGTGTGACGGGCAGAGCTAGCCGGCCGCATGGATGGATGTGTTTAGCTTTGTGAAGATTGGGAAGCTCTCCGGGTAGGTGTTTGCCGCCGCCTCTTCTGCTCCGCGAACCGCGGGCGTCCCGCGGCTGCGGGCGCTGCCGTGTCCTGCGGGGGCAGGGAGGGATGGATGGGGGCTGCCCGGCGCGGGGAGCGCCCGCAATGTTCCCAACTTCTCTGGCAGCGGGGCGAGGGTCTCGGTGTCGGGGTGGGGCGGTGGGGGCTCGCTGTCCCTGGCATTTGCCCGGGCCGCGCCGATGTCACTGCGCGGGATGGATCGTCGCCCTCTCCCTCGCGAAGGGACAGTGAACTGCGGCCGCAGTTGGGCGAGAGCGGAGCCCTCCTTGAGACGCCGGCCAGAATGGGCGGCCAGAGTGCTCCTGAAAATGCAAAAGCGGCGACAGGAGCCGGAACGGGGCGCGGCGGCGGTGTTAGAGGGGCGTGTTGGTGTTCGGGGGGTGGTGGCCGCGGTGCGGGTGTCGGTCATCTGCCGGAGCGGGGGGCCAAGTTGCGAGGAGCGAGGGNCCTCAGAGTTGTGGTCTCAGCCTGTGGACTGTTGCGTTCTCAGCTGGTTGCCAGGCCTGGAACTGCATAGATAGATCAAGAGGCACAACAGCCCCTGTTACAATGTTCCCACCGTAGTTAAACCTAACTGGAGGTAGCCCTTCGCAGTTACACAGGGGATTGTGCTTTATCTCCAAGATGCAGTATGAAAGTACTCGAGCCACTTTTTTTTTTTTC
>VYXD01002180.1:58488-86302 GCA_013397195.1 Hylia prasina | reverse complement strand
GCGCGCCCCTCGGGCACACCGGCTCCCCCAGGAGCCCTGGTTTTGGAGAAGTGGTAAAATCGTCGCCACTCGCATCGTTCGTGAGCGCTGCCCCTCCGCCGTTTCACACGGTGATGGGCACAGGGGAGCGAGGGGATTTGGCGTCTCTTATCCCTTGCTTGTAAGGCTCGTNTTTTTTTTTTTTTTTTCAGGGTTCTGGTGTGGATAATCTTCCTAAAGGATTTAGCTTTGATCACTGTAACTAGGAGTGTTTCAAATTCTTATGATTCACTGGTTCCTACACCATAGTTACCGTATCCTTTTCTGTTTATGAGGCACATATGAGGCAGAAATTGGATGTTGTACAAAAGGAAGAAAGGCCTTGTTAAGGAAATAAAAAAGGTGGCTTGTTCCAGTGATGGTCAGATTGGGAGCTTGTCAAAATGACAGATGGTCTCTAAAGAACAAATATTGCGTGGCTGGAAGTTAGAGAGTGCCACAGGTGCAGGCACTGCCTTTATCCCCCAAAATTCCCACCATTGCACCTGGCTGTGATTACAGCTCTGCTCGTGGCATGCCAGCACAGAACAGCTGCTGTCATTCAGGCACATCATTGTCTCATCCTGCTCACAGCAATTTTACACCATGTGACAGTGACAATACAAGCAGCCCCCTCGGCTTGCCTTGGGTGGTGTTACTGGCTGATGCCGCTAGAGCTGCAGCAGCAGCAACTACAGCGGAAACTTTGGGGAGAGGGAAAATATGCTCACATAGATAAGGAATAGGTCATGTAGTATGATATTTATTTCAAGGTAACTGAATTGCATGACTTTCTCCATTTTTTGGGGGGAAATGGTGTTTTAGAAAAGCTCCCTGGTCTTCATGTCACACTTGGTCTACAATCAAAGGCAGAGAAAGGGATGTGCCATGTCAAATTTTTATTATGTCAGGTGCATGGCAGTTTTTAGGTATATATATTGTAAGCTTGGGTCTTTCTTGGTGTGTACAAAATCTGTAGCTTTCTGCATACTTGAAGACAGAGCTAAGATTTGTATTTAAGTAAAGACAAATCATAGAAATCCTTGAGAAGAACCTGAAGGTTCCTTCTGAAATGAAATTGCAAGTTTCAAAGCTTGTATCTGCCTTCGCTTCATTTAAGGATGTGAAATACTTATGGACTGTGTTTATCTGGTAGATTGCAGCAAGTGATTTCTGTACTGAGCTACACTTTTTATTTCTAATTTTCCAGTTGTTTAAAGACATAATAGTTTACACAGGACTTGACTTTACTTGCTGTTTCCTAGGTTACAGCCAGGTATCTACTCCAATTTTATGAGAGCTTCATGAAGAAGACAGGTTCCAGTGTAAACCCCATTTTTAGTCCCTTTGTGCATTTGGGTTGGAAAACTTGTTTGCTCAAAAAATACCTTTTTTTTTCTGTTGTTGTTAGAAGAAAGACCTTTCTGAAGAAAATATTTAACTGAGTGTGATATTACAGGCAGATTACCTACAGAAAGTTGTTTTGAACATGGCTGGTGCTGAACTATTTTTAAATTTTATTTTGTTGTGCATTCAGGTCTTCTCATTTTAAGTTACAAGTCTTTTATTACAGTTTTAGTCTGCAGCCTTGATTCTGCAGGCAGTGGCACACCTAAGCTCTGTTATACATGACTGCTGGAAGGGATGCTTCTTAAAGTCATGATATGACTTTAATGGATCTGGTAAGAATTTAAATTTTGTCTTGATCAATTAACATATATATTTTTTTAAATCTGGAATGAGATTAAGGTGAGGTTTAAAGTCCTAGAAGGTGGCTACTGGGTATAAAAATTTACATAACATACATAATTTTTTATATTTTAATTACCTGTGTGGGTTTTTTATGTGCTACCTTTGTGTTTAGGGTCTTTTAGAGACTCTGCTTCTACAATGGCTTCAACAATTTTGCATACTTGCTGGGTAAATGGAAAATATGGGCATAATCTGGAAAAGGATTACGTTCAGAAATGAGAGAGAATGCCAAACTGATTTTGTGACAAATATGATCTCTGGTAATCTTGTCCTTTCCTTGACTTTATAGGTCTGTCACATTGTGTACTATGCATAAACATAGAGATGCTTTGTGATAAACATAATTCTGAAGGTTTGGAGATACCCCTCAGACACTGAAAACAAAAATACCTTGTAGAAATAGTTCACATTTCCCCTGCTATAGCCTCTCCCCCATCCGGTTTTGGAAATTCACCAGTCTGGTAGTGGTCTGGAGTAAATGTTTTTGAATAAATCTTATGGCGTCATTCTCTGGAGGAAAAACCACAAACCAACAACTACCTTTTATTGTAATAAATTTCCAAGTGTAGAGAATGATTGGCAAGCCTTGTTTAATGGATCAGTGCTCTGATGTGGAGCTGTACCAGGCAGGTGAATATTTCTGTAGTGTGGGCAGCATAAGCATATATGGTGTGGTAGCATCTGTAATTTGGGATGGAGGATTAGTGCTGTAGGTAAGGGGCATAGCTGAGGGCTGGGGTTGGTTCAGAAGTCTGTCTAGCCTGGTATTCTCTCTCAGTTGCTTTTAGCAGCTGCTTGGAGAAAGAGTAGGAGTGGTGATTCTTGAGCATGGGTATATGCAGTGGAGGAAGGATAGTGGTGCTCTTCTGAGCATGAAACTGTTTTCAGATCAAGGTAAATCTGAGAAAAGGGCACAGTGTCAAGTTTCTAGTCAGTACTGGACAGATGAAATGTGAAACAATAGGTCAGAAAAGTGAATGGAAGTTATCAAGAATTTAAGCCTGTATTCATAGAATATATATATATATTAAAAAAAAAATTGTGAATGTTTTTGTGATGTCTGTTGAGGTCAGTTCTATTTCAGAGCTTTCACAGCAGGAAGTAAAACTTTGATATGGAAAGATGCTTGTCTGGATATCACCTGAATGTGACTGAATGAGGTAGTGACCCTCCAGAGCTGGGATACGAAGCTCCTGTGCCCGTTTGTAGCTTTGCCAGATAACACCAGGGAGAAAATGACATGACTTGTCTGCATGAGTGGCTGTCAGGTTCTAAGCTGTGGCAATACTGCTGAGGGTAGGGTGGGCATCTCTGTCACACAGTTATATTTGTGGGGGAAGTTCTGAGCTCATGGAGTAATTTGTCACCAGAAAGAAAGTCTCCAAGAGACAGACCTGCAGTATGGGGTAAGAAAGTAGAAATCTAGACCTCATTGTAGCTGTTTAAAGTATAATTAATGGAGAGTTAACCCCATATAACAAACAGGAGGATATCAGGAAGATTTGGACCTACGCTTAACAATGATGCCAATTTGTTGTATGGGGTAGGTAAATTTGTCTTACCTGGATCTTTACTTTTCTGCTCAAGCTTAGGATTGCTATCCATTATCCTTGAGTTTAAATTTATTCCATTAAAATGGGATGTGAATAGCCGTATCCTTGCTAGCCAGACCCTTGGAATGACAACAAAAAATCCTTTAACCTTGCAAGCTCTTCTTTTCAGAGAACAGTCAAATATATATTTTTTGCTGTGATTATGCTAAACCTGAGGCTGGGTTTCTAACTGAGAAGGAACTTCTTACTAAGTCCTTTTTCACTGGGGTGGATAAATCTCACATTCTTATCTTTTGTGTTTATCTTTCCATAGCTGGCGGTCTCTAGTCAGGTACCTGCACAGATGTTTGGACTTTTGGGTTCTTGCTGCTTATAAAAGTGAAAAAAGCCTCCACTGATGTGGAGCCTTGCATTTGTTCTCTCCCTTTCCAGCCTTTGTTGCTCTGTGCACAGTTTTATTCTCTCCAGATACTGTCTGTAGATGTCCTGCCAGACTGGTGTGAAAGGTTCTCTTCTAGATCTGTCTTAAAGTGTAACAGACTAGAAGCTGTGCCTGTATCTTCTGAGTACTAAGCTCTGTTGTGTTTTTGTTTGGTTTGGTTTTTGTTTGTTTGGGTTTTTTTGGTTTTTTTTTTTTGGGAATTGGGTTGCTTGACTTCATGGTTAGTTATTTTATGCGGCCAGGCAGATGTATGGTTTTACATTGAAAGTTCTAAAACTGACCCATTTGTTGTTTGTGATTTTTTTTTTTTTTCTTTTTTAGGTTTTTGAAAAAAATTTTAGTTAATTGAAGAAGATTTTGAAATGCTTCTCTGTCTTTATCAGAATAGCACCTTATTTTAATCTGTGGTTTTCCTTGCCAAGTTTTTATTTTCCTGTGTAGTTTAAAAACCCCTACCTCACTGGAGAGACAATTGAAAGTGTGATTAACTTACAGATGCTGTTTTGCATATGATTTTTGAAACCATTTTTATGAGTACTTTTTGAAATGACAATATTGTAGCTTGTAAGTTATTTTCAGTATTTACAAAAGACTCACTAAGAAAGGCTATGATTATCCTTTTTATGTTCAAAGGAGGTAATTTAATTCCAAAAAGGATTTTATTATACTGGATGATAATTCAAATAACCAATAATTCATTTCAGCCTTTTTCCTTGAGGACTGCATTACATTTAGTGGCATATTTGCCTAGTCACATTAATATGGGAGCTTTACCTTATATTTTATTATTTGTCTGTTTTGTTGTGTTAGCTGACACACATAATAAAGATGTATGCTTTAATGTTTGTGATGTTAGTAATGTTGTATGTCATAGTGACTTCAGCAGTTTAGAGATTTATTGAAACCACTCCTTACATTATGAACTGCTGTAAGCTTGTCAAGTGGCCAGTGAATGATGATGCAACTCTGCTAAATGTGTGCATTCTCTATACCAGAAGCAACATTGTCTCCAGAAATTTTTGAGAAAGCACAGAAGAAAAAAGAGAATAAAATCCAAGTAATGCTTTCTTTCTCCTCTTCTACTAATTGCTGAAGAAGGTGGAATGAAAACTTTGAGAATTGATGCTTTGATTTAAGAAAAATCAAAATGTGCAGGTTCAATGCAATGCTTTTATTTCTAGGAAGATAGATATCTTTTCTGTTTGCTTTTGGTTTATTTTGGAAGACTTCAATCTGTGATGTAAAATTGTTGATGACATGGCTGAATCATGAATCTTGGGATAGTTTCTCTTATAATTGTAGACTGCACCAATATTCTTGTGTGTGAATGTTTAAGTCACTCCGTTAAAATGTTTATATGGTGTGAGAAGACAGAAGAGGGTTTTTTTTATTTTTGCCTCTATTTCACTGGTACCAGGATGAGCCTGAGGTGTTTGACAGTTTATGTTTAGTTTCTTGAGGGGGGAGGAGGTTTGCTTGTTCATGGTGTGATTTGGTTGGTTTGTTTGTTTATGAGAAGCCTGCTTTTCAGCCTGACAGATTCATGTGGGAAATTTCAGTTAAATTGAAACAAATTCTCACCATAGCAGCCTCAAAAATGAGGATATGTTACCATATTTTGCAGCATTCTAAATCATTATGGAAGTGTACCAAGCTGTTCATAGGGAATACAAACCATGACCTGAAATGAGAGGATAATGCATGGTCTCAGCTCCACTCATAATGTGGCACAGAAGGGGTATTTTACTGCTCTTGAAAGTATTTCCAAGCTGTTATGTCAGATCTATCACAACTTAGCATCTGACTGATGGGATAAAGAATTGACTAAAGTCATATAGGAGCCACCACCTCTTATAAAATGAACTATCATCTGGGAAGGATCTCTAACTGCTGTAGACAAAGGCAAAAAATCAAATGTGATGAAAGGTAGTTTTGGATTCCAGTCCAACTGTGTCATGCACAAATAGCTCTATTAAATCAGGGAAGACCATCCAGGTACGTGAATTACGCATTTCCATCACTGTTTTCATATAACCTATTTGGATCCATGTTATGGAAACCTTTGGTGCTGATAAAGTATCAGTGTTTAAATATTATAGGGACATGCTTGAACGGGAATTGACTTCTGATAATGCCAAACTTTATTTAAAGCTGCTTTTTATAATCATGAATAAAGTGATTAGTTTTGTGACGTACCTTGAAGAAATCTGTGAAGTGAAAAGGCTGCACATTTATTGAAGATATGTTTAAAGACCTTTAAAATGATCAGGAGACTCTGTTTCCAATGATTATATCATTGACTGGAAATGAAGCAAATAACAGTGGCAGTAGTATAAATATCAGTAAGTAATTGCATTTCAAATCCTAGTGAAATCCACACTGCTTAAAATCTAAACCTGTGAAAGTACATTGGAGCTAGAGATGTAATGTACTCCAGAACTCCAAAGTCTCTCTTACCTAAATTAGGACCTGGTGTTGTAGAAGTTTTTCCAATGTACAGAAACTCCCTTTAATAGGTTGATTATTGGCTACAAACTGAGAAATTGTTTTTTTTTATATTAGTTTTAATAACCAACAGTTTTAAATACAATAAAGTTAGTGAGTGGACTTGTCAGGTATCAGTTTTAGCTATGGGAGTGTGGGGAGGTAAGGCTCTGCCAAATAGATGGATATCTTGCAAGATTTTGAGAACTGCTGGTAAGAAATATAATTTATACAGAGAATAGAAAGAAGGTGGTGAAGGCTAAGAAGGAATATTTCTATGCTAGAGTCAAAAGTTGAGAAAGAATCTTCTTATGAAGAAGATTGTTAGAGTTTATTTTTGGATTTTGCTGAATTTTTTTATACTTTAAGGGGAAGAAACTTGGGATATTGCAAGGTGTTATGACTTTTTTATATCTGTAGATAATCAAAACAAAAAAGTGTATATGTGTGGATTGATGAAAACTACTTAGTGATTTACAATAACAATCAAAAAGACCAGAAAAGTCTCCCTTCTGTTCTTCAGAATTTATTTCTGCATATGTCCTTTCTGTTTGTTCTTGGAGAATGGGAGAGAAAAGACATAATTTTTGAAACTAACATTGTTTAAGAAGAAAATCTAAAATCACTATTTGTAAAACTTTGCAGAACTGATTGTACCCTATTTTGAGTAAGGGTTTTCATTAAGGTTTGTGCATGATTGAGTTTTAATTGTTCAGATAAACTGTGAGCCTTTCTCATGTAAGTGCTTACGTATTTGTTTAAAATACTTTTCCAGCATTATGCAGCCCATAAGGTTTTGCTTATGTTGCTTATAGATTTTGCAGTTTCACTGTTTGTTCTTAATCTTGAATTTGTTATTATATTCCTCTGGATTTGGCAGTACTCATATGTTTGGAAAGCAAAATGCCCATTATTCTAAGTGCTAAATGCTACCAGGAGTACTAGCAGTTGCACCAGCCATGTAAAACAAGCCAGGCATGTGTTACAAGTCCGAGCTGCCTTATTTCACTTGTGCTCTGTGTTTGACTGAAATAGAGCAGCAGAGAACTGGAGAAGAAATCTGGAAATATTCCATATCTAAGCAGATTTGTAGAGGCAGGATGCTTCATTACCTGAATGCCTGAATGATGGCACTGACTCTGACTTGCTCTAAATGAGGCTGTGACAAGCCTTGAGGCGTCTGTGGCAGGAGCCTTGAGACAGCAGAGATTGCAATTGCACAGAAGAGCCTGCTCCAGCAGGGCTGAAGTTCAAACTTTGGGGTTGGAACTAGGTGATCCTCAAGGTCCTTTCCAACCCAAACCATTCTATGATCCTATGATTTTTCTTTGCTTGTGATGTTAGACCTTTATCCCACAAGAAAAAAGGATTAAAAAAAAAAGTAAAATTGAAGGTTATGTATGGCAGTATCATCAAGGCCTTACCCACTCTAGAAAGGGGTGGGCTTTCTGTTTAACACTGCAGTATGTAACAGGTTGTGCAGCTTTATCATAGAAAAGACAAGTTTTGTTTTGACTGTACAATGTGGCTGATAAGTCAAAATGTAGTACATGTGTCCAGGTAGAAATTTCATGGGTTTTTTACTGGCATTAGGTTTTGGATCATATGCAAGTTCCTATTTAAAGGCATCTGCTTTTCTTATTTTTTATTTTTGACTTGTTGCAAATCTCAGATGATGTTAACTGAATTTTTAATTTTTATCTTTGAAGAATTTTTTTTTCCCAGTGGGGGAGGCAGGCAGCTTTCTCATGAAGTTGGCTATCTGCCTGGGTCCTTGCTTTGCATAATGTATTGTGCATTACCTGTCATGTTTACAAGGAGTGCCTTCTCCTCTGTCAGGGCACACAGTGAAGGGGGACAGAGAAAAACTGCACGTGGGGAATGATCTGTACTTGACCATTCTGCTTTGAAGGCAGGGTGAATATGGGCTACAGAGGAATGGCAAAGGTAGGAAGAGAGAAATTGGGGAGAGGAATTTAATCAATATTCTATTGGATGGAGGCTAATTTGCCTTGAGTGAATTGAACTAATTGTTCAAGACTAGCTGATCTTTATGTGAAGGTGAACTTGCATTGTTGCCTGGGTCGGAGTTTATTTGCTTCGTAAGGCAGGTTGAATTAGTTGGTGAGATGTGCTGTAATCTGTCTGACTGCTGTTTTAAAAAGGGGAGAATTCACTCCAACAGAAACAACTTTTTTTTTGTTTTCTAAGGCCTTTTTTTTTTCTTAGGGGTTTCTGGTGACTAAACTTGAACTAACTCAACACATGAAATAACAAGGTGGTCCTTGACTCCCTGTGTATTTTTTGTGTCAGAGACCCAATAATCAGGGTGGTGCCTTTTCTCAGGGTGAAGCTCAACCCCTGCATTGGTTCACTGATGAGCCCTGTGAGTTCCCCCTCTTTGAATGCAGATAACTTGACTGCAAAATCTGTAGTTGTTGGGGAATATGTTTGTTTCATTTTGGCTTAATAAAAGTCAAAAAAACCAGAAAGCATTTGGTTTTAACTGTGATATGATCAGCCTCATGTAATGTCTGCTGGCAGAAACCCTAATGAGGCTGTGGGGTCTGATTTCCACTTTATTTTGCTTTTCAGTTTCCTCATTTTGTCCCCTGCAGCCCTTTATGTCTCACACCATGGTGAACTACTTCAGGGACTAAAACCACTAGGAAACTGGTTTTGGCTTGTTTCATTTCTGCTGGTGTGGGTATCAAAACTGGCTTGGCAGAAGTGATTGAAGCGTGCTGTCTTGGGCAGCGAGGTGGAAGGGCAGAAGGGGCAGTGGAGCTTCTGGTGTATGCTGAGCTCTGTTACATTGCACCCCATTTAGTGGTGGGTGCTGCTGTGGGAGAACATGAAGATGAAACCTTTCTTCAGGTACCTCTGGGAACTGAGAAGTTGGGGGGGCTCACATATGAGCAAATCTGAGGGGCAAGAGTTTCTGCAAAAGATGGCTTGGAGAGAAGAGATGCTGCTTCAGCCCCTCTGAAATTCCTCAGATCTTCCCTAGTTCCTCTTGCTTCCCTATCTTTTCCTGCCTTTGAAGCCTGTTCTGTTGCCTTCAATTGTCTTAGCTTTGCTTGGGCACTTGGGAAACCAAGGGCAGGTTCTGTGTGCTAAATGCAGCTTTGTGTATCTTGCACATCCTGATGTATCCAGGTATTGCACCCTTGCTCCCCTGCCATGCAGTCTAAAGGAGCAGTCTTCCTGTTGTTTTTAAAAGCAGATTTCTAATAATATTTTTGCTTTATTAGGCAGCAGAGGAGTGTGATTGTCCAAGGGATTAATTTCCCTAGATTGCTTGTAGAAGGTGAACTATCCAGGATAAATGAGAGGTTGTTTAATTTTTTTTTTTAATTATCTTTTAATGTGTTCATTCCTAGCAGCAAGTTTGCAGTTACACCCATTCCATGGATGTGTTTTCCAGGTTCCGGAAGCTGTCTGAAGAGATAAAAGGTTTCTTTCAAATGCTCTATTTCTGAATTGGAAAGAACATCTTACAGAAGCAAGTATAGTGTGTCTGTACTAATTCTGAGACCACAGAAAAATAACTGGAGACTATTAATGGCTTGCTTTTCAAATGCACTTGATTTTTAAACTTGAAATGGGAGTTTTATGGGTGCATAAGTAGCCTGGATTTTTAATTACGCTTTGAACCATGTGGCTTTCTTTTTTTTTAGCAACAGCAGTAATAAACTTTGACGAGTTTCCATACAGCAATTTTTCTCTTCTGTGTCTTCTGTCATTCCTTATACATATATGGCACTTCATCAGCCCACTTCCTTGTTGATCACTTTCACCCTTAGCAATGTTTATCCATCAACTCTCTCACATCATTGAATATGTGGTCTAAAAAACTGGTGGTTATAGGGATCTTGAAGGATACATCTAAAGGAGAACTCTAAAAAGCCTCACAATAAATGATTCCATTGAAAAATTTTAATTTAGAACTACTAAAGCTCTTTTAGCTTGGGTGTTTTATTGTAAAAAAATATATATAGTGTATCAAAAGAAGTACTCTCAGGATGCACAATTAAAAATACTGTAACTTTTACACTTTTTTCCTAGGTGGCTACTGTCATGCATCTGCATGACTTACAATTAGCATACCTCACAGAAGACCACTTTATAAGTAATATCCTTGGAATATGAACAGTAGAATACCAGTCTGTTTTTCTTTAGCTGATATGTTTGGATAAAAACCCTCTAATATCTTTATTTTTTAATGCTGAATATATTGCATATTTGTTTAGTGATACAAAGGTGTGCTCTTTCAAATCAAAAAGTTGATTATTTTTCTTCTCTTTTGATGGCCTTAAGAGGCATTAAGGTCCTGTGAAGGTCTTGTTGAGACAGGGGTATTCCGAAACAGCAGTGTGGAAAGCTGGCAGATTCTTTGCCCCTACCACTTGTTTCCATAGTTGTCCTGTTGGATTCAGGTTGTCCATGGTATCTGGGTGTGCCACTTGGTGCTGTGACTGTTTAATAGATTTTAATAGTAGACTGCTATGTAAAGGGTAAAGGATGAATTTCACTCTTCCAGATGTCAGTGCAAGCCTCCTCCTCCATCTCAGCAAAAGTACTTTGTATTTCTTTAATGGCAGAGTGTTGATTTGCTTTTTGTTGCATTTTCTAAAGTTTATCCAAATCTCATAGTGTTCTTTAGCCTTGTAATGACTGGAAAAATGTATGCGTTTGCAAATGTTTCCCTTTCATTAGTGTTCTTTAGCCATTAATGTCAGAGTGCATCCCGTGTTCTCATGTTAAGTGCTGCTTCTGAGAAAGAGAAATTCTATTTTCATGTTAAATGTTTAAAAAGTTTATTTCACAGGAGAAGGTAAAGCAGCATTGGTTTAATTTTTTTTTTTCCCAAATGGTTCATAGTTCAGTGCCGCAATGAACAGCTTTCCAATTAGAGGACACAATACCTGTTCTACTGGGTGTTATTTCAAAATGGCTGAAATTTATTTTAGCTGCATAAAATGTTGCCAGTAATATTTGTATATATTTGTTTACTAGACTGTAATTATAAGAACTGACATTTAATCTACTCACGTTCAAAATACTCTCTTTTTTCCTTCTACAAATGTGATGGTAAGCAGAAAACTGTTTGTCTGTCAATTTCTGCGGTATGGTTTGCTGTTTAAGTTCCTTTCCCCCATCCCCCTCCAATCAGTTTCCAACTCAAGCATCTTTCTTTTGCTAGTTCCCCCCTTTCACAGTGAGTACTTAATGCTGACTCACCAGTTGTCGTGCTTGAACTGCTTGGCACTGTTGGCAAGAGCACAGGCATGTGTGTGTGGGCACTGTGACCACAATAAAGACACATGCTTGATCCAAATCTCTTTTTTAATAATTAGTTCAGTATTCTGGCTTTTAAAGGTGTTGGGGGAATAGGTGGTTTAGACTTTTCATTTATACTTAGTTCCAGGGGAGAACAGTTCTGAGCATTAGACAGCAAATTCATGTTTAGTGAACAGTGAAGTTCAGTGAAGCCATAAAGTTTGTTTAGTGTTTGTTTAGTGTTATATGAAACCATAAGGAAACTTTACGCTTGTTTTTGTGTAGTCTTTGCAAAAGTTGAGTAAGGACAGCATGGCTACTTTGTTTCCCACACACATGCAATCCTATTATTCTGTCTTTACTTTGTCATTTTTTTCTTTCTGAGGTGAGCGGCACAGACCTTATAACTGAAATGCAGTGGGTTTTTCTCCTTCCAGCCAGACTGTGCACACTGCACAGGCCAAATAACCCTGTGTACAGCATCTCTTTGTTCAGAAAATAACACTGCAACCTGAATCACGTCCAAAACTTTCTTTGCAGGCATAACTGTTGCTCTAATTTCATCTGGTAGGACCTGCCCATCCCAGGTGCCAGCTCTGTGTCTGACCAGCCCCAACTGCCCCACATACCCGAGAGCAGTAAATGAAGCACCCTCAGCTGCAGCCTCTGCTGCTGTCAGGTTGGGTGAGGGAAGGAAACCTGAATATCTTATAAATATAAACACATCTCTTGGGTCTGCTTCCCTGTGCTGATGGAGTGCTTCTGAACATGATGGCTCACAGCCTTGTGAGACTCTTCAGCAGGGATGTATAATTTGTATTACACTGGAAGATGCCACGATCTATTCTTCAAACTGGAAAACTTAGTCCAGCAGCTGTTTTGAATAATTTGCTGAAAACCCGGCGTTAATAATGACAAAGGTGATTTAGGGGTCTGCAGATGCATCATTGTGTACACATGCCCATTCAGCTTACTGTACAGCTCCTGTAAAATATCTGTTGAGAGTCTTTGCTATAAAAATGAACAGTCATTTTGGAGGCAAAGATCATGGCTTTCCATTCTCAAGTTAGACTTTCCTAACTTAGGCTTGTTGTATTGAAAGCTGTGGTTGTTCCACAGAAGAAAAAAGTACTCTTTCACCTCTGAGAAAAGTGTTTCTGCAGCATAGTGCCTGGTGACTTTTTTAGTATTTTTTGACATTTATCAATACATACAAATACTTAGTGATAAGGATAGTGGTCAACTGGAAGGAAAACCTGCCTGTGTAATCACCGGGCACTGGGCTCAATGTAAAGATCAGATCACAGGATTAAACTGTGGTAAAACATGGGAGAAAATTTTGTTCCAGAAAAAGCCACTAGTTCTAATTGTCTGGTTTGTTGTGTGTTTCATTTTATTTCATGATTGTGGGGAGGGACAAAACCCCAACAATTAAAGACAATTTTTTTTTTACTGTATTTTTTGTTTCTTCTTAGAGCTGGGAGTTTGGTATCTGATAGTCTATAAGCTAATGAATACTGAACTTCCACATGATGATGTAAAAACTTCAAGCTGGTTTTTGAAATTTAAGGCCACCTTTGGCATTTCATTATGCCAGGTAAATATTGGACATTAAGAATTTTCTAAAGGACATGCTATTCACATATAGAATTTTCCTAAAATATGCCTTTCTAGTGCATAGGTAAAAATATCCAGGCTCAAATGAAAAACACACTTTTTACATTTTGATTTTAAAACTGTCTGCTTTCCTCTGCCCCATGTTCCTATAGTGATTCTGATTGCAGTGGCACTTGGTGGTGACAGAAGAGTGCATCACCTGCAGTCTAGATCACTTTCTTCTGGATTTACCCAGGAGTCTGCTCCCTTGGATGGGAACTCCAAAAGCATTACTGGTAGGCTTTTTTCTTTTCCCTGTTTTTTTTCTTTTTTTTTTTTTTTTTTTTTTCCTTTTCTTTTTTTTCTTTTTTTCTTTTCTTTCTTTTTTTCCTGCTGATTTTTACTTAGTTCAGAAAATTGGGAGAAATGCTTTTGCTGAAAATGTTTAGTATGACATGTCTGTCTGATGCCTTGAGTTTTAGCTTTCATATTATCCCGATTCTGTACTGCATTATTATATAACTCTGAACTTCATATAAAATGTTAGCAAGTTCTCCTCACAGTTTAGTTAGACAAAACAATCCTTTTCCAGCCCAAGAATCAAGGACAGCATTGAAGCTTCAGGCCCAAGAAGTATAAACAACAGCAAATTGAGGAGAGCAGTCTGGGAGGATGGGACTTCATAACCTGAAGCTCTAATTGGACAATTAACCCCAATATGTAAATTGAGCAAAACTTATAAAAATGTGAAAACTCGTGACCGTCATCACTCTTGGGTGTAGCCTTGGCCAGGCTCTTGTATTGCCCAAGGTGTATCCTTTGAAGGCCTTTTTAATAAATACCTACTTTATTCCTTTAACGCTTTCTAACATCTCTAGGCCAGGTAGCCTCTCAAGGCATCAGTCAGTAGTCTGGAAGTAGCTTTTCATCCATGTTACTGGGTTATAGCTTCTTAACCATTTGCAAAATAAATCCTTTTATTTTCCTGAGTTACTTGTAGAAAACCCCTCAGCATTCAATGGCAGGCTCTAAAACCAGTGTTCTTTTCATCCAAGGGATGCAATTAGCAGTGTTTTTTAAAGAATTGCTTAGTTTCCACTGTAATGGGGAATAGATTTGAAGATCTGGTGAGACAATCCACGCTCACCTGGAACATTGCACATAATTTCAGATACTGTTAAAAAAAAAATGCTGGAGGATAAGAAGAACTTCCACATGCTGGTGAATATTTGGGAACTGATTAAAAAGGGACACTTCCTTAGAGATACACAAAACTAAATTTTCAGGTGAGATGAAGCATGGGTTTGATATCTGCCCTTATTTCATCAAAAACTTTGGCTTGCCAGAGCACTTTAAAAAAAAAAAAAAAAGGAAGAAAAGACAAAACAGACTTAAGAGGGAGAAGTTTTATGAAACTGTGTGCATCTAAAATGAATGCCTGTTCAGTGGTTGTGCTCTTTGCAAGCCTTAAATACCATGAAGAGTTGGATTTTTCTGGAAAGTTATAGTCTGATTGAGCATAAAATGTGTTAGAATCTGCATTTTTTGTGGCATGTAACTAGCTGATTAAATTAGACAAAAAGGTTTGGAGGTCAGTTTGCTACAGATTTCAGCTGTATTTGGCCTTAGTATGGGGAAGGTGTCATGAAGAATAGTATTTTGGAAAGTGT
The DNA here is from genome assembly GCA_013397195.1 of Hylia prasina. Taxonomy (NCBI): domain Eukaryota; kingdom Metazoa; phylum Chordata; class Aves; order Passeriformes; family Sylviidae; genus Hylia; species Hylia prasina. The sequence goes on along the minus strand of VYXD01002180.1, from coordinate 71,504 downwards.
TCTATTATATTTGTTGGTGTAACATATCGCTACTGCAAAGAAAACATGAGCCTTAACCTTTCCTATGCTACATTGGGAAAAGTGTCTTCTCACCCATCTTCTATGGGCTGCACAACATAGCACTTAATATAAACTGTAATTTAGAAGGATATTCTGAATGTAGCAGTCTGCATATATTGAATTCTATCACCATTTTTCCACTTGGAGAGGATAAACAGTAAATAAAGGTATGAGAATCTGGAAGATATGCTGTTGGTCAGCTGATGAGTGTTTGTTGGTAAATTAAATTATGATGATTTATGCTTGACTTCTCCAGGTTTTTGGGTTTTCTTTCCAGTAGTTTACATGTTCACTTGTCTACAGGAACCGAAGAATAAATTAAAAAAATATGGAGGGCAAGAGAAAAATCTACATTTTCTAGTTGGTATGTAAAAGTGAACTGCTGTTACCTAGTTTCACGTACATTAACTTGTGAGAGTTTATAAGCACCATGTCTGAAGCTGTCTACAGACCATACAGAATCACTGAACAAATCATTCCAGAAACTGAAAAGGCTGGATGCCAAATGAGATTTGATAGGTGCTGAGGCAAGTGTGTAGGTGAACTACAGAGCCCATTTGCAATGCTGTGATATAATCTAAAATTTTGGTGACCTCCAAAAGCTACAGAGGACTCCAAGTAATTTTGTTATCTCAAAAAAAAAGCATCCTTAGGTATGAAAATTTACACCACATTCCCAAGGCTATTGAGCGTTCCAGACCAGTTCATGTTGGCTAACACAGAATACCAGATGTCCCTGATGAGCAGATCTGGGAAACCATTTGGCAGTAGCTAGTAGAAAATATCATTAGGCACAATGGTGTTGCAGAATTTCTGCCCTTCTTTGGATTTTGTGCATTTCATATCCCCTCTGAAGGCTGGAGATCTGAGCCAACATCTGTCGCTCCTGACTACCAGGCATTAGGATATTCCAGGAAGAAAGAATTCTGCCACAAATACAAGAATGAAAATGGAGTAGTGAAGAATATAATGTCTGACTGTTAAGTAGGTGTAATTAGCTGCCTTGGAAAGGGCCTCCTTCGATTCCAATCCCTTTTCCTGGGCTTTTCCAGGGCTTTTATTCTGTCATTCTAACACAGGCATGCAGAGCAGAAATGAGACTTAGGGCTCCCAAAAGCCAGAAGCTTGTGCAACTTCTCTCCATTTCATTCCATTAACCATTCCCAGGTTGTTCTTATGTATAAAGGTACCTAGACTATGTTCCTCCCTTCCATACTCAACTTTGCCTCTGTTTAGTCCCACTTTGTGACATATATCCCACATGTTCTTGAGAAAAATGTAGATTATTTTATTTATGTAAATATTCTGTTTTCTTTCAGACTTAACATTTCTTCAAAATTTTTATTAGAGGATAGTCACAAATTTTCATTTTGTTGTAAAATGAGGCCAGAAAAAGTATTCCAAATCCAGTAAGACTCCAAAGAACATGCATTTTGACAACTTCTACTAAAATGACTTAAGAGAGCTATGCTACTGGCAACTGTAGTTTTCTCAAAATAGACCTCTACTGCAGTGCAACATTATGCTGGAACAGTCAGCTATGGTGCAGTTGGCTTTTTCACCCCTCTTCCTTTTCCTGACTTTGTTGATGCCAAAGACAGTACAGCTAATAACCTAATTTCTTATTTTTAGTATGAAAATAAATATATAAATGATTAAAATGTGTTCTAAGCTTGAAAATGAAAGCTTCTTACGCCAGACATATCCAAATATGAGCTTTTAATGTCACTGGGTTTTTTCCTTGTAGAAGGTGCCGGACTCTGTTCTGTTACACGTGATGGTTTTCCAAAGCTAAAATTAACATTAGGATAGGCTTAAAAATTAGCTGGAAGCTATTTTTGTGCCGTCCTTGGAAGTTGTGCACTTGCTGTTTTGCGTTGAGCAGTGAAATAATATAAATCACTCTCGTGAGTACTGATCTGGGTTATTTTGGTAGCATGTTCCACCGCAGCAGGTGGTGGCGTGCAGGTTGTGAATGCTTTCTTTGTGGCTCTGTGTTGTTTTTTGGGGAGGAGGGGCTGCAGATGGTGGTGGCTGTGTTAGGGTGGTCTCCATGTCGCCCTGCTGTGGTTGTGCTGTATGCTCGAAAAACCAGAAGAGGGAGCACAGATGGAGACCTTGTTTCTAAGATGTGGCTTAGCTCCATGAGGCAGATCCCTGTCATGGGAATGCTGAGGTCGCACGAGTTAATTCAGAGCGCCTTGCTCTTTCAGACTGCATATGAATAAAGAATGGGAAATATGAGCCTGGTGTGGGCTCAAAAAAAATGGAAGTGAAAAGGCTAGGAAAAACTGTGCATGGCATGAGGACTTTTAAAGCAAACCAAATTATGGTTTTCTATTTAAAGTTAACCAGTGTGTTTGGTTTGTAAGACCAGTGGTGCTTTTCATGAATCAAGAAAAATATTGTGTGTTGCTGTCCAGATTGGATATGTTGGATAGTTGACACTCATGCTTTCTACAGCTTTTTCAAATGCAGTTTATTAAATACAGCAATTGTGTCTTATTGTGGGTCATGGAGCAAGTTCTTATGGGCTTTCTTGGTTTTTTTGTAGGCATGCTGATTTGTAGGATTCCTAGTTTGCAAATATATATAAATTTATATGCACTTTTACAAATTATCTATTCTTAATGATAATTGCAAACATTGTGTGATGAGCAAAGGTAGTATTGAAATTAATCACTAATGGCAACTATGTAAGGAGACGGAGGTGTTGATTAAATTTTGCAAATTGGTCTCCTTGATGGCAATAGCTATTTTGGCTGCAAAGACTTATTGACAGATGTGCAGCTGCTTCCTGCTCAAATTAGGAGACTCTTCAAGAGTATAGTCTTCTCCTAAGTGTTTTCTGAGACTTAACTTTGACTGCATTTGCTTGGAGTGTGATATATGATATTTTGAAAAGAATAATTTTTAAAAAAGCTGCAATCTTATTATCCTCTTGCATTCTTTTTTTTTTTTCTCTTCCTTTTTTTTCCCTTTGCTTTGTTTTTTAGTTTATCGTTTGGATAGAACTCCAAATTTCATGTCTGCATCTATTTGCTTTATTACTTTAGATGTGCTATTTCCAGTGTTATGTTTGTAGACTTAACAAGCTAATCTGGGAGACTAAAGCAGAACTGTCATTTTGAAGCTACTTAGCTGAAGTCTCTTTGAAATCAGTGTAGAAAGCTCCAGGACTATTTTTGTTCCCTTTTTAAATTTTTAGAAAAGATATATTGACGTGTTATTTTATGCTGTTAGTGGTCCCTAGAAGAGCTCCTACGGAAATGTTGCCTCTTTAAAGTCCCCTAGGGATTAGACCCCAAATGGACATGATTTATATTTAGGGACTACGGGGGTCTGAAGGCAGACTTGGGATGACCGCAGCATGCCCGTTTTCTTGAAGCAATTGTTTTTTAAACTGTATAATACTGAATTTGATGAAAGAATTTTAAGTGAGGAAAGATGGCCCATTAGAACTGTAGTCCATGCCAACATGGCATGATAAAATAGAAATGCACCACAAAATTAGGAGTGCTAGCATAATTCCTCTCTCTTGATACAACTTGTTTACTGCCTTTCACAGAAGCTCCCAGGACTGTGGAGTAGTTATATGTGCTCTGCCCTCTGAAAGCTGTGTTCCCATAATGTGGTCATCTGTCTACTTGGATTGCTCAGAGATAAAGGAGGAGGTGATTGAAGCCATTTCTTTTTGTTTGTTTTCCCATTTCCCCTTGAAGAAGACTGAGACTATGAAAGATCTGTGGTGAGCTGCCACTCCTCCCTCAGGATTCCTTTACCCAAGGTCCTCATCATATAAGCTCTTTGAAGTTCACATGTCAGGAAGCATTTGATCATCCCTATAGCAAGAAAGTGCTGAACTAATGACAGCAAACGCTGGTGACACAGGTTAATTTTGCATTCTTTGACAAGCAAATTAAATGCATGATAAATCAGATTATTGTCACACTGGCTGTGCTTGTGCTATACCTCACATTTAGAATAATGGAATTATCACAGAATCATAGAGTATGCTGAGTTAGAAGAGACCTATCAGGATCATCAAGTCCGACTTCCTGCCCTGCAGTCACACCACATGCCTGAGAGTGTTGTTTGAACCCTTCTTGAATTCTGTCAGGCTATAAAAGCCTGTTTCATTGCTCAACCATACTTTGGGTGAAAATCCTTTTCCTGACATCCAACCTAAACCTCCCCCAACTCAGCTTCATGCTGTTTCCTGAAAGCCTGTCATTGGTCACAAGAGATTGGTACCTTCTCCTCTGCTTCCCCTTGTGAGGATATTGATGACCACAATGAGGTCTCCCCTCAGCCTCCTCTTCTCCTGGCTGAACAGACCAAGTGACCTCAGCTGCTCCTGATATGGCTTCCCCTCAAGGCCCTTTCACCATCCTTGTGGTCTTCCTTTGGACATCTCCAATGGCTTGATGGCTTTTTTTATATTGTGATGTCTTTTTTTACATTGTGATGACCAAAACTGCCCCAAACACTTGAGATGAGGCTGGCCCAGGTCAGAGCAGAGTGGGACAATCCCCTCCCTTGCCTGGCTGGTGATGCTGGGGCCTGACGCCCCCAGGACACAGGGTGGGCCCTCCTGGCTGGCTCATGTTCAACTTTCAATTGACCAGGACCCCCCAGGTCCCTTTTCATGGCTCTGCTCTCCAACCTCTCGTTTCCTAGTCTATACACACAACCAGGGTTTCCCCATCCCAGATGTGGAATTCAGCACTTTCCCTTGTTAAACTTCATATGGTTGGTGATTGCCCATGATATGGTCATATGCCCATCATTGCCTTTCATATGGTTGGTGATGGCCAATTTGTTGAGGTCTGTCTGCAGGGCCTCTCTGCCCTAGTTTTGGCTGGAAGGGAATGTTAAAAGTCATCCAGGCCAGCCCTCCTGCAATGAGCAGGGATGTCTTTAACTAGAGCAGGTTGCTCAGAGCTGTGTCCAATTTGATAATGAATGTCCTTGGATTTTGTCTTAGAAGATCCAGAAGACAGATTTCAAGTTTGTGTAGAATGATGGTACCTTCAAAGTACTGTCTTACACGTTTCTTCAGCTATGTAATAATATGTTTATAAGGGTTTATAGCTGTCGAAGTTCATTGAATTAGAAGGGATAATTGATGAGCTGCCAGTTCTAGAGTGAGCTTTGGCTCCCATCAGGTCTTGCATTTGGTACTTGCAGCTCCAAATGCTTCTTGAGGGATCTTAAAGACAAATCCTGGTGTTTCTCAAGCCAAAAGATAAGAATGATGCATGACAGGGACAGTAGATTTTCTACACTCCTTCCCCCTTTTCTTTCCAGTGTTTTCTGAGAGAAGAGAGTTACCCATTCATCTTGGTCTTAAAGCATCCAAGCGAGGATTCTCTGAGGAGTAGTAGGTCATGGGGATGATGCAACTGTTTGCTCTGGGTATAGGAGCAAATCCTGTGAGCTTCTGTTTTCTCTGCTTGAATACGTGCTGAATTGAAAGGGTTCTGAAAGCTAACAAAACTGCTGACTAAACTATAAACTAGGAATGTACTACCTGTACAGGGGAAAATTGTGCAGTAATATATCTGGGCGCTGTGTTCATGCTCTTTCCTGTCTTGATTTACTCCATTTGTCCACCAGCAACCTTGTACCTGTTTGTTTAGAGGGCCTCTCTTGATCACCTCATTTTTAAAAAATGGCAGGTTCTTGGATTCTAAAGATCAGCATGCAGGTAAGTTGAGCTGTTCCTGAGTTGTGGCTTTTATACTATGCTATATGTTGATAAAACAGTTCTTTCAGGGTGATGTGTTCTTGGAGCGAGTTAACAAAAAGTTTTTAAATAGATGCTGGATGTTGTCTTTCAGTTACAGCTGAAGAAGACACTGGTGCCTGTGTGGCCCCAAATTGCTCAAGGTTGTTGGGCCTTTATAATCAGTACCAGAATTAGTATAATCAGTGCTAGAATTAGCACTTGTGTGCCCTTTTCCTTTGACCTCCACTGGTCAAAATGATTTGGGTAATTCTATGCCATTTGAAAAATAATTATTTTCTTAATTACTACAGTGAAACCAACAGACTTGAAAGGATTTTTTTTGGAGAACGGAGATGCAGAAAGATGTGGTAAGATTTTGTAAATCTCACAAAGATCTCCTTTGCAGAGACAGATCTGGTACGCTCTTGCAGGGAAGGAAGGAGTTGGATTGTTGCTCTCCTCAGCTGGTTCAGCTTGAAGCTGAAGAAGAGCTTTTATCTGTAGTCCTGCTTGCAGTATGTAAATCAGCACTAGTGTTTTATTTAAACCTGAGAATCTGCAGCATTATTTTCATTCTCATCTTCACAGAAGAACAGCCAAACTTATGTTCTCTAAATTTAAATTCTGTGTTTTCTCCAGCTCTGAGTTGAAAGTTGAATGTGTGTCTTAAGGATCTATTCTTTGCTTCTCAATCTTATTTTTTACAATTAATAGCACTTAGTTGAAAATAATTCAGAACTTGCCTGGGAAAATAGCTTGATGTTATGAAAAAGGCCAGGAGTCCACTGGATATCTTGCTGAAAGAGCAACAAGGAAAAAGTACTGAAAAAGGAAAGGAAAAATTGTCATAGGAAAGGCATTAATTAAGTGCATGCAGAAAGTCATGTAGTTTATATGGATTGGTATTCAAAGCACAACTTGCAGTGCTTGGGTTTTTGTTAGATTTTGGGTTTTTTTTCCTTCCTAAATCTATCTAGTAGCAACATCAGCTATAAGCAGGTAGAAATTGGACTTAAGGACTGAGCTAGGCGGAGAGCTGAGGGGGAAACAGCAAAGCAAGTGGAAATGATGAGGAGATAGAGGAAAATGGGCAGTGGGAAGAAAAATGAAATCACTTATTCTTAGAAAGAGTACACCTGTTCTTGTTCCACTTGTACTTACTGGTAGCAACTTCTGAAACCAACTGCTATAAATCACCCGAACTGTGAAGGTTTTGAAAAATTGTTCCAACTTTTACAAACCTTCTTTGTGAGATCTTGCCTTGGAAGCATTCCTAGGCAGAGTACTGGTGAGATGTGCTTGTTTGTACACATTTTTACTACCACTTTAAGAAGAAATGTTGGCAAAGCCTGAAAGGAGACTAATTACAGCTTTGCAGTGAGGGTCTTAATATGGTTGTGGATGACATTGCCTTTTGTTTTTGGAGCAAAAAATAGATGTTAGTGTGAAGCAAGAAGCAGGGACTGCATTGTTAAAATGACTCTTAAATTATTACTTCAAGAATGTCACTTGCTGGTGATTAAGGATACGGTGATGACAGGGGAGGGTTATTCCTGATGGATGCAAAAGATTAAACAGCATGCAGAAGAAACGACAGAAATAAATGTGTGTTTGGGAGACAAATCTCAGGAACAGAATGACTGTTTAAAGAGAATGAGAGAAAAATCAACCCGTTCCTCAGTTTTGAGGCCAAGTTGGCACCCCCTTGGCTCATTAAATTGTTCTTTTGAATCTAGAAATTGCCTTTACGAAATGTCACTTCATCAAACAGCAGAGGGACCTTAAGAGAGAAGGAGGTCAGGGCCAACAAATTATAAGCAGAAGCCCTAGCTATTTTAGCTCTGCTCATTCAGTGTAGCTTTAAGTTGGAGAATTAATTAATCATCTTTGTGTTTGCTGACGTTTGTATATATGCTGTATTTCCATTCTTTTTTGGCATTAAGCAGCAGGATGGCCATTTAATCTTAGTGTATACAGAATCACTGAATGGTTGAGGCTGGAAAGTACCTCTGGATGCCATCAGGTCCAATGCCCTTCTCAGGGAATGTCTGGTTGAGTTTAGAATATGTCCAAGGGTAGAGACTCCACAAACTCTGTGGGCAACCTGAGCCAGTGTTCAACTACCCTCATTCTAAGAAAATATTTTCTTTAGTCAAATGAAATATCCTGTATTTATATTTGTGTCCATTTCTCCTTGTCCTGTCCCAGGGACACACTGATGAAAGCCTGGCTTTGTCTTCTTTACTCTCTCTGGCAGGTATTTATATATGTTGATAAGCCTTGTCCTTCCCAGACTGAGCTCTGTTTGTTTGTCAGATGCTCTTAATCCTCTTTTGGACTTCCTTCAGCATGTGCACTTGCACTGGGGAGCCAAGAGCTGGACCCAGCACTCCACATGTGCCTCGCTGGGAACATGATGCCCCCCTCAACCCTCCTGTGTCACTCTTCCCAATTTAGCTTGAATGTAGACAGCTCTGTAAGCTGAAATACTTCATGAAGCACTTGAGAGCTTTCAACTCAGATCTGTTGTGCCATCAGCCATGGGTGCTGTGAGGGGCTGGTTTCCCTTGGGTTTGTTTCCCTGCTGCTCTCATGCTGTGTGCTGACTCCTCAGGTAGCTGAGAGAGGGCAGCAAATTGTGGTTGCAGCTTCTTGGTGTGCTCAGCTGCCTGCAGGGAAATGGCAGCACCTGGGTCTTGTCTTTGGAAAAGGGCTCTGGAGGGTGTGAGGTGGAAGGAAGTCGGGGACCTGGGGGAGGTGAGGCACAGGTGACAGTGCTGTGGAGGGACGGACTTGCCTGACTTCATAGTTTTAAAATTCTAATGCTTGTGAATTTATTTTGAACAGTTTTGGTTGTTCTGGCTGTGAGAATATTTTTACTTGTTTCAGAGTACTTGGAAAAGGGTTGAATAATGCTAATTCATTTGTGATTTATGCAGTATTGAGGCTTCTATCCAAAGACATCCAGTGGGTGTCCCTCTGGGCCAGACTGGTCCATTAACTTGTAGTATATTTGCTATAGGCTCCTATTCTCCTATTTTATTCATAGCTGGTATACTTTCCCTCTTAACTCCCACCTTCACTAAGAGTATATTTTAGTTATTATTTTGATTTCCATTTTTGTTGTTCAGGGTTCTTTTGCTTTAAATCCATCCCAGAAAAAAAAACAGCAAACCAAACCCAAAAAAATCCCCCAAACAACAACAAAACACCTTCCAGAAAATATTTGATGGATTTACAGACATTAGCACTCAGGTTTACTTAGGATTGGAAGTGGGGCAAGAAATTTGTCCAAAACATTTTGTTTTACATCTGGAAGAAAAAAATACTTCTGCCTCTCCCTTCCTGGTTTACTGAAAGATCTGTGTGTCTCATAGTTTGCAAATACTTCTATTGTAGGAATTTAAATCAGGGAAAGAAATATGAGATTAATATTGGAAGCTAGAAGTGGATTCTTAAAAAAATATTTATGAATTCTGTAGAAATTACTAAACTTGTAAAATACCAGCTCATTAACTTCTGAATGATACCAACTTTCAAAGGATGATATTTAGGAAATCCAATATATTTCACTGGAAATTTAAGAAAACATTTTATTGACGTATTTTGATAAGCATTTTGATAAACATGGATTTCCATTTTCCTGTTGCAATCTGCCTTTGTGCTTCTCTTATGCTAGTATTGGCAACTTAAGAAATAAATAGGATTTGCAGAAGAACGTCTGAGATACTTAAGCTTCATCCTACAAACAGTTTTGTCAGTCTGTTAATCAATTTTAATATTTGTTCTCTGGCTCACAGTTGAAAAAGTCTTGACAGACACTTGTGAAAGTGATGTGAGATCTGATGGCCTCGTTGAGGATCATGCAGAAGAGCAGTTCTGGCTGCATTAGCCATGTCGTGGTAGAAGTCAGCACAAATGCATTAGGAATGTGATAGGATAACCCATTTCTGCAAAAAGATTGTCTACTATATTAGCAACATTTGTATCTAACACAAGGAACTCAAAGTGATACAAAACAGATCTCGCCCTGGTACGGAATGAAAACTCTTCTTTTATCCAAAGACAGGAAACATTTCGCAAAGGTTTTGAAGTCCATGCTATGAAATATGGAGCACTTATTTTCATAAGTTAATTTTATTATGTAATGTTCTTACTCTTCAATTTTAGACTCCTTATATTTAAAATATTAATTTTTAAAAGACTTTAAGAATATTTTTTTTTCCAATAAGGAAAGAATAGACTGAATTGGGAAACTTTTAAGTGCTGTATTGATAAGGATGTCAATTTTTTTTCCTATTAAAACATTTTCTGCAGTGCTTTGTGAAAACTAGAATTAATCTGAATGAGGATTGAGCAATTTCTGCATATGTTATGTCAAAATTGGCAAATAGAAATGCAGGGCAAAATGCTGACGGAGCAATTTTCTCTTACTTGGACAGTCTTTTTTTTTCTTCATGTCATGCCTATATTTCTATGTGTGAGGTGGGATAGTGATCTAACAAAGATCAGCTGCTTAATATTTCTCTTTGGCAACGTCTCCTGTGTTTCCTGCATCCCTATTTTGCAGCGTGCACAGAACTGCTTGTTTCCCAAAGCTGCTCTTTCCCAAAGTGGCTCACTTATCATTGTATCTGTGTACTTAAAACTATACTAAATTCATTTTGCAATGCCGCTGTAAGATTCAGCAGCCTTTTAATATCTATTTACAGAAGAGGGATTGAGATATGAAATGATCAAGACTAAACGAATGTCTAGATCTTCACTTGTGATATGGGACACATAGATCTGATTTTTCATGGGACTGGTCATTTTTTTTTAGCCCTCTCCCAACAATGAGAACAAAATTTTCAGGGCAGGTTGATTTTTTTTAAATTAATTTTTTATTTTTTTAATTTTTATTTTTATTTTTAAATTTTTTTTTATTTTATTTTTTATTTTATTGTTTTATTTTTTTATTTTGTGGTTTGTTTGGTTTGTTTTATGTTTTTAATTTTAATTTTTCCTCAATTCTAGTCTGAAATTTATTTAAAAATATTTTTCAAGCATATTCATTTAAACAAATACTTGTTTTCCATTTTTGCAAATGTCACAATCCTCCTTTCTGCCATAAATGACCCTGTTAGTGTAGACATCTTTTCTGCTTAGCACTTTTGCACGAAAAAGGTTCAATTTGGCCTCTGCTAAGGAGAAGGCCTACAGCTGTAGTTTGTAGACACTGGCTTAAGTGATGTGGAAGACCCTGCATATTCTATAGATCTAGATATTTTCTCTTCTTTTTTAAACCTGTCCATCTGGGAAACGTCAGCATTTTGTACTACTGTGTCTGTATAGTTACTGTGTGTGTTTATATATAGGTACATATATATAGTTTATATATATTTCTTTTATCTAGATGGTTGGTTTGTTTATGTTATTAAAGACATCATCCAGTACCTGGAATAGCAGTAATCTTTTCATATGTCATATATTGAATCTTAATATCCAGAATTTCAGGAGTTGGCTGGTACCTTCTGTATGTATGATTGAGACAGAAAATGTAGGAGTCTAGTGGACTTCACAGTTGCATCTTCTGACTCTAGGCTTCTCTCAGCTTTATTTTATTTCCAGTTTCTATCACTACTAGAATTCTTGTGTCCCATCCTTGCCCTTCAGCAGGTTTCTGTTTCCCTGGCACTTCCATGCTCCTTTTCCCTGCCCCCCACTCGGGTTGGCTGCCACCTCAGCTCAGCTGTGTGCCAGCACTGGGGGCTCAGCGCTTGTGCCCTTCACTGGAGCAGCTCCTGCTCAAGGGGATGAACAGCCAGAAGTGGAATCTGTCTCAGCTGCTTCAGCTTGCAGGTGGGGCATCCCCCATGGCCTTCTGGGACCAGTGCAGACTCCCTTCCATGGGTGCCTGGCCAGCACATAAAGAAGGGTATGAGAGCTCCCTTCATGTGCAGTCAGGAGAAAAGAGTGTCATAGGCCTCCCCAAAAGGATGCCTGTCAGAAAGATCTTTCCTGGCCAAATCTTTTTGTTTTGGTTTTAAAAAGGCTGCTAATTTGACTACATTTTACATTTTCAGGAAAATAGCATACATGCTGGTTCAGACCAAGGAGAATGGTTAACAAATGGTTAATTTAACAAAACTTTATTTAGCTTAGATAGAATTAAAGGTCTGTATCTAAGCTGTGTGCAGTGAAAGGCTGGGAAGGGGGAGGAGTATGGAAAAACATGAAAATATTCCTCGCTTTCAAATGCAACCCCGGAAGCAGAGATAAAGTAAGGATGGTGAGGAGTGTGTTGTGTTTTGATGCATGCATGATGGAAATCTGCAGTTAAATACAGATTCTGTTAAACATTAAAAAAAAAGGCAGCATGGACCCTCTCTGCTGGCACCCCCCCCCCTTTTTTCCCCCTCCTTTCTGAGAAGCAAATATTTGAATATTGATAGGGTATGGCAGTAACTGGCCCAACCATAGTGATGTGACTGACAAAAGAAATAAGATGATTTTGTGGCATCAGTCCATCTCTTGTTTTCTGTTTCCATTAATATCTCAGATTCAGTAAGATGGGTAATGTAGAATCAGCGTTTCCCAATCAATAAATAACTGTAACAGAAATTTCCTGTTGATTTTGACAGCTGATTCCTTCTTTTTAAGGAATCTGCATTGGTAGCTTTAGAATACTGAGTTATTAAGGTTGCAAAAAGCCCCAAAGATCACTAGGTCCAGCCTTTCACTGAATACCACCTTGCCAGCTAGACCATATACTACTGAGTGCCATTGTTTCTTGAACATTTACAGGTCTACCACCTCCTTGGGCAGTCCATTTCAATGCTTTCTTCATCCTTTCAGTGAAGAAATCCTTCCTGGGAATTTCTTTTAATACCACATTACTAGAAGTAGGACTACGGTGATTTATTATCTCTGATGTTTTTGTAGTATAAAGAAATATTATTTAAAAGCACACTTCTGAATTACTTGGGAATATGAATTGAATACAAAAATCGGCAGTAGTATCCTTTATAAAACAAAACTTAGTGAAGGCATTTGGCTTTGAGTTAAGTGGCTGTGGTACTGTACTGGTTTGAAAGCAAAACCAGTGAGAGACTCCAAGTCAGAAATACAATTTAATAAGAGCAAAAGAAAAGCAGTAAAATAAAGAAAAATAAAATAAATTCAATAGTATAAAAATACCACTGACAGAGTCAGAATACAACCTGACACCCTGTTAGTTAGGGTG
>VYXD01002180.1:23657-58203 GCA_013397195.1 Hylia prasina | reverse complement strand
CCAGGGGGATATTTTCTGCTAATGGGCCATTAAGGCTCACCAATGACATGACACATTTACATCATCCCATTGTGAGATGTTCCACCCAGTGGTGGGGGTTCCAGGGTCCCTACCTAGATAAAAACTGAGACTCAGAGCACCAGGTAATCCTGTTTTCCACTGGACTCCAGAGGAAGATCAGACTCATCAGACTCATCTCAGCATCACTGGACCCTTCTTCAACAGGATCATCTACTCCAACAGAGCCACATCTGTTTCTCCAGGAGGACTGCTTCCAAACACCCTGACCAACAGCGTGTCAGGTTGTATCCCTGACTCTGTCAGGGTTTTCTGGGTTTTTTTGTGTTTGTTGTTTACTTGTCTTTTTTGTACTATTACATTTGCATTTCTAACATTCCTAGTAAAAGAACTGTTATTCCTAAATCTTTGCCTGAAAGCCCTTAATTGTGAAATTATAATAATTCAGAGGGAGGGGGTTTTACATTCTCCATTCTAAGGAAACTCCAGCTTTCCTTAGCAGATACCTGTCTTCTAAACCATGACATTGTCATGTTTTCATACATGTTTAAAAGCATATTGAAACTGAATACTGCAGTCACTCAGTTTTATTCACAGAAGCAGGTTTTATCTTTTATTGCATAAGTACCCAGAGATCACAGAGTATGTGCTGTGACCTTTTGGGGTTATTTATCTTCTTTCTTCTATGCACTAGAGCTTGTGTGCTTTAATCTGTGTTTGCTGAGAAGCAGCCAAATTTCCCCTTCTGTAGCAATCTATCTTTTGTGCGTGCATGTGTTTGTGTAATCCATGTTCTGATTGATGTATTAAAGGTTTTGTAGAAAATATATGAGTCATCTGTATCAGTATTTGCTTATGAATCACATTTATTAAATATATGTTAAGACCTTGTGGACACTCAGGTGGTATATATAAGAATATATGAATAATAATGTAACTTAATTTTTTAAATGTGCTTTAGCCTGTTAGGGCTAGGTGAGATGATGTGCTTTCTTCATGTGTGTGTTCCCTCAGTTTGTTAATCCGAGGCTTTCGGATCCAACCATATAAAGCACTGACACATTGATAGAGATTAAATAAATCTGATTTATTCAATTTCCTTGTGTGTGTAAGTCTGAAGGAGTGAGGAATGAAAACCAAGTTGCTTGGGGTAGATGAAAAGTCTTTTCAAACACTGGAATAAATAACTGTTTCCTTTAGGAGATCTGATTATGGACAGGAGAATTGAATAACAAAACCCCAGTTGACTTCAGCATCACTAAGGCTTGCATGAACAAAGTCAAGGCAAGTGACAAAAAAGTGGGTCCACTTTCAGATCTTCAGTAGTGGTGTAAAATCTGAAGTTCACAGTTAAAAAAATTCCACTTGAGACAAACTTTCCATGATTACATTATTAGCTGTTTCAGAACAGTGTTGTGCTTAAAGTAACACACTCTGCTGTCTCTGCCTGTAACATGAGTGGCAAAAAAGTTGATAATTTTGTCCTGAGTTTGTGAAACATTTGCCTAGGCATTTTTGAAGCCTGTATTGCTGGTATATAGCTTTCTAGGTCAGGGAGGAATGATAGCAAGATAGACCAGATGCAAGACATCCCATAGAACTATGATAAATTAGTTTATGGTGAATTATTTCAAAGTGTATTCCAGTTGTTAGTTAAGATTTGACATCATTCCAAGAGGCAAAATATTTTATTCTTTGTTAAAATGTAATAAAAATGTATAGTTTAAGAACTATTGAAATTAGGCAAATTATTTACTTACAGGTATGCGTGTGTATATGATTTTCCTTCCTTCCTTTCCCTTATTTATAGTGGATTTATAGAGTTTTCCTCATTGGTATAGTTTATTATGCTAGAAGCCTCAGGTAGAATCACAGCCCTTTTTTATCATGCTGCACAAATAAATTCATATTTATAATGAGATCAAAATAAGCTCAGTAGACTAAAATATTGATAAAAAAATCTGAGTGTAGTTGGGAACATTACTTCTTGCCTGGAATCTTTGTGTCTCTTATCCCTCATAACATGTTCCTTTTTTTTCCCCCATGGCTTTCTCAACCTCTGTTTTTGTGCAGATTGTGTGAAGATGTGCTCGAGCTAAGAGCAGACTGTGAAAACAGCGTAGAGTTTTCGGCCCATGCATTGATGTAAGGCACTGGGATTCTAGAAAGATGTTAGTTTAAGGGAAGGAAACAGGTAATAAGATGTCTAAGAAAAGTGACCTTTTGAGAAGTCTGAATGAATCATGCTTTATTTACTGATGGGAGAATCAAATTTTCATGTATGTAAAAGACTGATGCCAGGGGAGAAGCAACAATGGGCTTTCTATTCACAAGGCACAGGACAAGAATTTCAATGTACAGCTAAAAGAATGTGGGTTACATATTGAAAAAAAAAAGAAAGACAAACAGAAGACAGAAAAAGAATGGGCAGAATACTTTTGAGCAGCAAGAATCGTGAGCTCCAGAATAGATTATGTGGAGGCTCTGAGGAACAGATTGGAAAACTCTGTGTGGATTACACTGGAACGGGACTTGGGCTATCTGACCTCTCCAGGTCCTCTTCTGTGCCCTTTTTTTCCCTATTGGTGGTTATGTTGTTGTTGTGTTTGTTGCTTTTAGGTAAGGACTTGCTTTCCTTAAGGATCCATACCCTATAATATGAATATATGGTAGTCTGAAGTTCCTATTTTAATTTACAATAACATTTTGCAGGCCAGTAAGCCCTGCTGTCCAATGGATGTGTGTATTTTGGTATTTATGATCTGCAAATTAAGGTAATCTTTATACAGTTCCTGCTTCTGTATGCTAGAGGAGTAGCTGTATGCCTAATGAAATGGTTTCCTACGAAGCAATCAAGAAACAATTTCGTTTCAGAGGCCAGTTCTGTTTCTTCACTTAATCTCTTTTCAGTTGCACCCTTAGAGTACAGGTGGTGTTAAGAAGGAGATGAATATCTGGAAAATGTCGATTTAGGGGCATGAGATGCATTTACATTCAGTCTGGGAATATACTTGCTGCCTGTGAGTCAGCAGTGTCAAGCAACTATGCGGCAGAAAAGAAAACGATAAAAAGGACAAAAGTGACAAAATGAGTGCAAATTATGTAATCAATGTTTCTCTTTTTATCAAAATAGTTATTTCAAACCTAAATGAGCTTTTGCCAGCTAGTGGTAATGTTTTGAAGCATTAGAGTGATAAGCATTCATTGGATTTTGTTAGTATTGATATAATTTTCAGTAATGCTGTGTTAATATCTAGGTGACATTTATCCCAGCTGCTAAGCAGTAGAAAAAAGTTAATTTTTTTTTAAGATATGCATGAAATGAAAAGCTTTTTTATTATATGAAATGAGATTGTATGGGGGAAATATGTTGTTACCAGATGGAGATGCCTTGTTTCCATGTAGAAGGGTTGAGTGACTTAAAAAATAAAAAGGGAGCGTCTCTTCCTAATGTTTCTGTGTGATTCTATGTGGTTTATTACTACTAATTTACTTATCTTGACACTGATTCATATGCCCGAGCAATTTTAAGGTCATGCAGGGCCATTGCATCATATGGCTTAAACTGTATAATACAGGCTTTTTCTGAATCTATGCAGTTACCTTTCTGCTAGGCTGATACTTATCATGGAGTGCGACTTCTAGAAGTGTTTGGTCTTCATTTACAGATGTGGAAGATGCATTGCACTCTAACTTCATCAGTAGCTCATGGTCCTCATTGGTGAAAAATGTAATTAAGCTCTATTTCTAATATGCATTTGTCTGGCTTCTGTTTCCAGGCATTGCCTCTGGTTTCTTCTTCAGAGCTCCAATGCTTTATTCTTAGTGAGATGTTTACACTCTCTAATGAAGTCACCTTTCAATACTCTTGTTTTAAACTAATCAGACATCTCTTTAACTCTTGCTGTAAGGAATTTTCTCTAATCCTTTGTTGTTACTGTATCAATATGACTTGTTTTGGTTGTATTTATATTAGAAGGTTTAAAAGAGAACTGCACATGCACTGTTAACATCTGCCTGGCCAGTGCAATACAACATACTAAAATCAACACTCTTTGCTGTTTTCCTGGTGATTTATCCAAAGATTACTCTGTACTTCTTCATTTCTGTGTCATCATCTTAGGAAATCAGATTCATCTACTGGCTCACTAGGAATTTTCTGTAGATATTACTCCTCAAAACTTGTATAGAGTTCTACAGAATAGGTTAGAATATTTTATGGTGGTTGGTATTAACAGCAACCCTTTATCTTTTGTATCGTTAGTGAAGAGTTAAATAGCAAAGGGCCAAAAACTGTTCTTGGTGGGTCCTACTTAGTTACAAATTTATGTTAAATAATGTCTTTTTAAAATTTAATTTTATTATGTTTGCAAATGACTTGATTTTTAAATCAAAATAAGGAATGGCAATGATCATTTCAAAGACAATGATAAATCATTTGTCTTTGAAAATGCCAGATACACTCTGTTAGCACTCCTCTCACTTAGTATTACATTCACCATTTTTTAGCTGTCAACTTCTTTAGCTGTGGACTGTAGCAGAACCACTAAGATGATCAGAGGGCTGGAGCACCTCTCCTATGAAGACAGGATGAGAGAGTTAGGGCTGTTGAGCCTGGAGAAGGGTCCATCAAGACTTTACAGCACCTTCCAGTATCTAAGAGGGGCTGGAGAGGGACTTTTCACAAGGGCCTGATGTGATAGGACATGGGGGAATGGCCTTAAGCTGAAGGAGGGCATGTTTAGATTAAACATTAGGAAGAAAATCTTTACTGTGAGGGTGGTAAGGTTGCTCAGAGAGATTGTGGACTCCTCAGCCCTGGAGTGTTAAAGACCAGGTTGGATGGGGTTCTGAGTTACCTGCTCTAGTGAAAGCTGTCCCTGACCAAAGGTGATCTTTAAGGTCCCTTCTTCCAACCCAAATCTTTCCATGATTCTATGAGTTTCTGTGTACCTACATTAATTTTAATGCTGGCAGACATATATTTAGATATATTAATGTAAGTATTTAAGAGTGTAGTAACTTAATATCTGAAAGTAATTTCTCAAAACTAAGTTTAATAAAGAAATCCTCAGTTTCA
Organism: Hylia prasina; assembly: GCA_013397195.1. Classification (NCBI taxonomy): domain Eukaryota; kingdom Metazoa; phylum Chordata; class Aves; order Passeriformes; family Sylviidae; genus Hylia; species Hylia prasina. Next base: position 53,105 of record VYXD01002180.1, on the reverse strand, counting down.
GTGGTACTTAGAACAAAACTTCCTTTGATTTCTGTGAGGCCCATGCTATACATACCTGGGCTTATGTATGTCAAGCCTGTATATATGGAGACTCTAAATAGCATATATATCCATTTTTGTTTCAACTTAATAATTTAATTTATTGAACAGTTATCTAGAAAAATAATAGACCTCTGCCTGTCATGCTGGCTGACTAATTGTGTCTTAAGAAATATTTTGCCTTGTTAAGTATTTTAATGTGATATCTGAAATGGGGAAATGGTAAAAATATTTGGCTTTCCTTTCTGAGCTGAAAGATACCTTGTCAGTCCTCCTGTGATGAGAGAACAAATCCATATAGGTGTGAGCAAGAGCAAACTGGGTTGTGTTTGCAGTAGCCAATAGAAGGGCATTCTCAGTGAGGTCTGGAACTTACTGTCAGTGTAATTGGGTGCTGCAGTCCCTAAAAAGTGGGGCTTGGCAGGCTGACTCCAGGCAAAGTCATGCCTGTACTGCCACTAGGGTTCAGTTCTTGCAAAGGGCAGTTTGGTGTTCCCAGTGGAGCTGTTGGAAGGATGGCTGACACCAGGGATGCTGCCTGCCCTGGAAATGTAGTGGGAGTTGCTCCTGTGCTTCTCTTTTTAGATTGATGCTGATTACTGCTGTGAGTTCCTTGTACAGAAGGTCCTAAGTTGATAAGTCCTGCCACTCTCTCTTTGCCTGCAGAAAACAGGTAGAATAGGAAAAAAAACCCCCAAACCTCATTTCTTCCCTTGGTGTTGCAATTTTGGCCATGCTTATACTTGGGATGACTGATTCCACTTGCACCCACAGCTCAGCTTGTACACTCTGTATTTTGTGCTCTTCCTAACATTTAGACATAAGTAGTTTGCTAGTAACATAGAGCAGCACATGAATATTAAGAATTTGGAAGCACAAGTATAAAATGAATAAAATCAGTGTAAAATAAAAGCCTCCAGAAATGTTTGGCTTGAAATTTTTTGTGTTATTTATTGTTGCATGAACATAATATATTTTTCCCTGCTCAAAAGTATTCTCATGAGAAAGCAGAATTTGCAGCAAAGTTCTGTAAGTAAACAATTCTCTCCTGTATCTCTGTCTTCCACAAGATGGGGATTGTTTTTCCTTCCTAACCAATGAGTGAAGTTTTGGTATCTCCGTGGTATGGGAAGGATTGGGGGGAGGTTGGTGCTGCAGGAGCTGGATGGAGCAGGGAAAGAAGAAGCAGCACGCTCTTCACCTGGGAGAATAGCCCTGGCCCAGAAAGAATGGAGTCAACTCTAATAAATATATTTAAGTCTTCATTCCGTGTCCTGTTGTGACAATTTATCATTTTGCGTTGGCCTCACTATTAAGTGTTTTGAAACGTGTTGCTACATTTAGCATTTGATATATGTAAAAGAATGTTAACCTCAGGATTCAGCTGCAGCTCAGTAAATTCCTGGGTCATTCTTAATGTATACTGAGAAAGCACAGGGAATGAGAAACCTTCCCTCTTGTCTCAGAGTGAGACCTTTTACTGTGTTTCTCCTCCCAGCCTATAAGTTACCCTGGATTGTTTTGTGGTATGGGTTTATTTTTGGGCTTTTTGGTTGTTGTGTATTATTATTATTATTATTTAAAAACTTTTGTGACATCATTATCTGTAGTATCTGCAGGATAAAAAAAAAAATCCCTTTTCCAGTTGAAAGTAAAAAGTCTGATTCATGCACTGAGAATGCCATTCATAAACTTTCACAGAAAGTTCTGTTAGCTAATTGTTTGGAAGCTCTGACAGTAGAATTGTGTTTAAGTGTTATTTCTCAGGAAATTATGATGCCAAACATACTTCCAATCTCAGGCTTTCTGCACAGTATGCACAAAATACCAGAGCATAATATTTATTATGTTTGTAGGCCCAGAGGGGGAAGAAAGGTGCCAAGTCAATGTAGTGAAGGCTGTCTAAAATATTTCACTGGTTGAAGGATGAGGGAACATTTTAATCTTAGGGCCTGTGGGAGTTTGGGAGGAGTGTTTCTGGGAGGAGAGTAACTCTAGACTGAGATTTGTAGTGATACAGAGTTTGTTAGTAAAAACCATGTGGAGAAATTGCTAATTTTGGACTGATCGGTCATCTCTGGCAGTTCTTTACAATCTGACAAACTTGTTTCCTGCTAATTGTACATGTTCCAATTATGTTTGAAGGAGAGTTAATTGGAGTAATTTTAGAAATTGTATCCGGTAAGGAAGAATTGGGGAATACAGAGGTTTAAAATTGATGTGTAGCAGCAAAAGATAAATCAGGGCTTGTGACTCTAGGCCACTTTTAAGTGGTACGCCAAGGTAGGCAGTCTGGTCACAGGTGTGGTGGACTTTGTATATCTCAAATCCTGTGTGTCTTTTCTGGGCATCAGGAGGCATGTGTGTATTTTTAATTTTTTTTTTCCAATTTGCAGATTCCTCTGGTGTTCAACTGACTAAATTGGTTACACTGCCAGGAAGGCTTGCAGGGTTGTACAGGTGCTGGCAGTGTTTGAGATGTGATCCAGGAGACCCAAGTTGACTTTTGGATGACTTATGTGTTTGTGGAAGGAGATTTTTAGAGGAAACAAAACATTATTTGCAGCAGATCTCTTTGTAGATCTTCTAAAAATGGTTTGCCAGAGGAGTTCTATCTCATATGGTTTCAGCAGTCTGGGTTCTAAGGTGCTCTGTCCTGTTTAGAAAGGAAAGCACAAACCAGCTTTGTAGAGGTCTGACAGAGGTGCAGGATACCTCAGCAGTAGGAGTTGATTTACTGTGTTGATTTGCTCTGTGCTGAGTTGATTTACTTTTATTGGTGTAAAGAAAAGCATCTTTAAATGCACTGCTTGAATTGGTTTTTGAGTTTTACAAGACTGGTTAAAAATTTGTGACAGTAGATGATTTAAACTGCCTTTGCTTAATGCTTTTTTTCAGCAGTTACCACCCATTAGCCAGAAGGCATAGGAGTGTGTCTTTGCTTTCCTAACCTGCTACAGTGCTGTGCTGGTTTTGGCAGGGTAGAGTTAGTTTTCTTTATGGTGCTGGTAGGGGCTGTGTTTTGGATTTGTGCTGAACACAAAGTTGATAATATGGAGGTGTTCTTGGTATAGCTGGGCAGTCCTTGTACAGAGTCAAGGCCTTTCTGACCTGTTACAAATTACAAAGGGATGTTCCTTATCATTTGATCTCATGCTCAGTATATAAAGTGGGAGTCAGAATATATAAAGGAGTCAGAATGTTGTTTGGAGCAATGGCATTTGTTTTCCCAAGTCACCATTACATGTGATGGGGCCCTGCTCTCCTGGAGATGCCTGATCATGGGAAGCAGTGAATTACTCCTTGGTTTTGCTGTCTTGTGTGCATGGCTTTTGCTTTCCCTATTAAACTCCCTTTATCTCAACCCACAAGTTCTCTTTTACCCTTCCAACCCTGATCCTGCTGGTGGGGCAGTGACGAGTGCCTGCCCTGGGGCTTGGCTGGGGCTAAACTGCAGCAAATGCTGAAGATGAGTTCACTTAAATCAGAGGCAAACAACCCAAGTGCTATGATAAACTGAATCCTGGTATAACAGGAGTTTATGTGCCCCTAGAGGATGGTGACTTAAGTCTGGGCAGACTTGCCTCTTGGAGAAGGTAAATGTCACCAGCTGGCCCATCTGTAGTCCTCCCAAACTATAGGAAGTCGGTAGCAGGTTCATCTCAAGCTGTGGTTCACAGTTCCTTCCTCTGAATGGCACATGGTGAGGATGGGGAACAGTCTATCACAATATGCTCTTTGGAATATGGTTTGAAATTCCTGAGCCATCATTTAAATCTCCCCAAGCCAAGTGTAGAGCTTCATAGTTACGCATTTTTCTCTTTATGTAAGTTCTTTGCTTTCTCATTTCCCCTTCCTCCTTGTAAACAAAATAGAGAATGATGAGCACAATTGAAAGATGTGCTTTGGGAAATGGAAAGCAGGAGAAGTAGACAAAAATCTATTTTAAACCATCAGTATTATAACTGAAACACTGGAGTAAAATGTTAACTTATTTTTGCAAAACCTTGTCTTAAGTTGGCTGCTTACCCAAGAGCTGAGTAGGGAACTACCCTTTCTAGACAATGTCATATAACAAGACAGACTTTTATGACATACTGATTTTAGCTGATAAATTGGGTAAAGCAGTTATACTTTATTTCAGGATTTAAATAGGATTTATAGCTCATATATTAAGAAGACATTTGTTTTGATGCTGTGTAATGCAGTGATTTGCATGGCATGCTTCCTTCATTGCTTCTTCTTTTAACTGTTCTTTGCTGAGATACAAACCATCAAGTTTTACTTCTATTCATTTAAAAACATCAGACTTATTAAAAAAAAAGCATGTGCTTGCATCACAGCTAAGAGTGAAGGCTCATAGGCTTATATTCCTTATACTGTTTTAGTCATGTTTTAAAGGAGCAAGCAGGAGAAAAAGAGATCAAACTGAAAATCGAGAAGCAATCAGCTGAAATTCTTTTCATGAGAAAATGAAAATTCATAAGCATACTGTGTAACTGGATTTTTATTTAATACAAATCTTTTAAGTGTAGTTTAAATATTAAGAATAAGTAAGTAAACGTGAGTCTAAAAGGTAACATGTTTTGTAAATGCGGATGAGAATAGAGCAAAGTATTAAGTGTGGAGAAAGGTAAACCTGGCATCCTACCTGGCCACAGGGCCAGGCTGAATGGGACTTTGAGCAACCTGATCTAGTTAAATGGCATCCCTGCCCATGGCAGGGGGAATGGAACTAGATGAAGGTCCCACTCAACCCAAACCAGTCTGTGATTCTGGGATAAATGAAAAATAAGGATTATAATTTTTGTTGTACATTGGAACTCCTAAGGAAGTATTTGAAGCAAACAATAAAAGTGCTGGGAGGTAAGAGCACTAGTGTACCTGAGGGAAGGCAAGACAAGAGGGGCTAAAGAAATGAGAAGTAACTGCACTGATGTTAATTCAGTTATATCTAATGCTGGGAGTGTTCCAAAGGAAAGTTAATTCTGGAGAGCTTGTATGCTAGAGGAAGCCTTTACTACTTAAGGCAGTAGTGGAGGAGGAGTTGAACATTAAAGGACATTAAAGATGAGCTAGAGAATGTCCAGATTTAACCAGGCACATCTCATCTCAGCATAAGGGTTTTATAAAACAGAGGAAGATGCTTTTGCCTCTTTGCTGATAGGATTGAATCTTCAGCTCAAACTGCTGTTGCAAAGCTGGCAGGATTTTTAAAATTATTATAATTATTCTTCTGTCTTTAGTCAGATAAAAAACTTCCCACCTCTTTTGCCTCTGTTATTAATTTGAAAAATTTACTGCAAGTAGGATGTTTTAACTATTTACTACTTTCCGTTTTAATACCCTAAATTTTGTGCACATTTTAGCACTGCCTGCTACAATCGAATTATATGCTAAGTAATATATTTGAAATCTTTCAAAGCTTGGCTTTAGCAAATTAGGTCTCCTCTTTATCAAGCCTAGGAATGCCCTATCAATATGTGGTCAAGGTGTGTTATATGTTTCTTGTATATGTGTCTGTGTAAAGTTGTGAATTCTTTGACCTCAGCAATGTTTCCCTGCCAAGTGGCTGCCTGTTAAATTATGAAATGCCACGTGGCAAATTTCTCTGAGGAGTTGCATGGCCTCACTTCCGACTATATTAATTCTTTTTTATGTGAAGAACATCAGAAACTTTGATAATAAATAACCAGTTTAATTTGCTCATTGCTGCACCTCTAGACAGATAGCATTGCTCTTCTTTTGACCAGTACATTATAGGAACTGTAAGACCTAGTGATTAATTATTATCACTAGGAATTTAATCTAGCTGTTTGTAGATGAATCCTGAAATGTTTGGTTTCTGAATGTGGACTTTTTTCCTGGTATTTGTACTGTGGTGTGGCATTGAAGGATCCTTATTCTTGTGTCTAAGGAGCTTTCTGTCTTGACTACCATTCAATAATTTATACTTATTTGTATTTAGCTATTCAAACTGATGCCAAGGTACTGAATATATATATATGAGATACTTCTGAGTGGTATTTTTTAGGTAGTGATGGGAACATAATTCATAACTTTCTCATATACTGGGCCTTGTTTGTATGCTTGTTTGCTGCCATGTTTCTAAATGAAGAATGAACTTACTGAATTTATAAAAAATGTTTCACAATCCTGGAGTAAAAGAAACCTTGTATAAAGTTAGTCAACACTGATTATTGCAAGATGACTGTTCACCTTTGGTTTTGTTTTTTCTGAGTATAAATTAAAAGTTACATATTTGAATTGTGTAAGGGTATGATAGAAATAATTATTCCTTATGTTAGCCAAACTCCCAACAAGACCAGTGTGTATCAGGAAAAGGAAAATGTTAATGTGGGGCCTATCTCCATTCCCAGAGCTAAATTTGTGAGGCCTTTTTTTTTTTTTTTTGAAAGCTAAGAGAAATGAGTATGAATGATTCTCTTCTATGACATGTTTTCATGAAATAAATAAACCTCCCCCCACTTTTCTGTGTTAAGTATTTTGTGTTATGTTCCAAGATGGAGGAATAAGAGGATGAGATCTCCCTTACAAAGAGGATGAGTACATTCACAGCAAGATGTGAGCTACATAATGGCAGGTCACAGATGTTGTTATCAAAAGTAACACAGGGCACTTGTGACAATTTTTGCATTGTTTACATCACACATCTCCCTAAGCACAGAAGTGAAGTATGATTTTGTTTTCATCTTATAAACTTGACTAAGATACATCAGAAGAAAACATTTTCAGATGTTATTGCATTTGCTTTTATCAAATTAATATTTACAGTATTTGTGGAATTTGGAATATATAGTAGGAATAGGACAGTAAACATTATTTTATATATAAATATATGCACATTTCATAGGAATCAAAGTACAAAAATTTTGATGAGCTGTTTCAATTATTTTTAATAATACAACTATTAGGTGTTTTACAGAACTGGATATAATTTAGGTATTAATTGCCAGAAAATGACCAGATTATAACATTTCTAGATAGCATACAGAATTAGAATGAAATAAAACTTCTGTACCTGCAGAGCACTCCAACTGTCTTGACATACAGATGCAATTATCTTTAGGAGATATTTGAATTAACTTGTGCTGCATTACTGGACTTGAAGAGAGGTTATTTTGGGTAAAACTCAGCACCTTGTCTGATTTCAGGTTAGAAGATAATTCTGCTTCTATTTGGCTTTTCTTTTTATCCTACGAATTTACACCTAATGAAATCCTCCTCCTTATTTTCTGAAATTTAAACTTGTTTAAAGTGCTATGAGTACTCAGAATTACTTTTTCCCTTGAACACTGATGTATAAAAACTCAAAACACCTCCATACCAAGATTTAGTACTTCCAAATTTCCTAAAAGGACAAATTAGATAGTTTTACTGTCTGTGCAGGAGTTGATTAATTATGAAGGTAAATATGAACATGGTCATCATACAGTAAGCAGTGGGTGGTGTTTGGCATGTGAACATTTACTTGCTTGTGCTCTGGGTGTGAATGTGGGGGGACAGTGCCCTCTGCTCTCTGGTCTGAATGCCTGGGAAAAGCAGAACCACCTTGTTGTGTTGCCCTGGTGCTCAGCATAGTACCTGCTGTGTGGGAACAAATCACACATCATTTGGTTTTTCTAAACCTGTGTGTTCTTCCTGATTCCAGAAGATGGTACTGGGTGACCCTCTTGATAGAATCATTAGGAGAGAACCATGAAGTTCCAGTCTCTTGCTAGGACCGTAAGAAACAGACTGGGACAGTATTTAGGGACTCCTACACCATTTCAGATATTCCCTGGAAACATTATGGTCTTAGGTCTTAAAGAAGTCCTGATTCTTTCTTTTCCTGTTTAAGGGCTCTTCAAAGCCCTGGAGAGTAAGAGATCATTGATAGTCCTTCAGTAGAAAAGCAGCACAGACCTTTGGTCAGGATAATGATGTCTGCTTAGCCAAACATCAAATTATGGGTGAAGGCCAATCATACAGGCTGGTCTCCCTCCATCCATGCCTTTGATGCAGATTCAAACAGATGCTGGGATCACTAGGACAGACGGGCTTGGGGATGGTGCCGTGTTGCCAGATCATGCCCTGCTTGGCAGCAGGAGGCGCTCAGCTGTTTGCCCAGTGCTTTGTGTGAAACTGGTCCTGTTGGCCCTGCCCCAGATTGCCTGCCCTCACATCATCCTATGGCAGGAGGTCTGACGCGTGCAGCCAGCTCCTGCACGGGGTTTGGAGAGTCGGGGAAGAAAGCAGAGGCAGGCGGGGAAAAAAGCCATAGCTCCTGCCTTGGGATCTGACATCAACAGCAGTTACCTGCCTTGTTCCAGAACGTGTCTGCCTCTGCCTCCTCTGCAGCTCCGTGTACCCATGTCATGCCTTATCACCACACAGACCAAACGAGCTCCATTGTGACATAAAAAAAAGTGCACGAGTTGCCCTGGATTGACTTTACCTGTTATGAAGTGAAACCTTATGGAAACGCTTATTCCCTTTCACCATTAGATGGAGCAAAGAGCTGTTCTCCCCCTCTATGCCTCAGCGCTGGGAAGTCTTTGCTTAAGCTCTTCCAGGGAGCAAAAGAAGGCTCATGTTTGCTTCAGTTTAGAGAAATAAAGTGCCCAGTGCAGAATGTCAGTGTGTTTCCCTGTCTATTTCAAGCTGAAAAACTAAGTATGAGGTAAATTAATACTGTCTGCAGTGAAGCAGCTTTGATGCACAAGCTCAATCTTTCATGCATGATTTCTACTTGAACCCTCTTAACTTGCCTGGAACGTTAAGCCACAACAGTCAAAGGGATGTATAATCAAATACTTCCTTTTAAGAAGTGAATTTTGCCAACAGGAGGTGAGTATAGCGTGTGCTGAAAACTTAAGTTATTAACCTGCTACCTTGAGAAATGTAGTTCTTGTGATTTGCAAACCATTTTCCATTGGTGCATCTTTACATGCTGTGAAGCTATATTTGATACCTTGTTTTCTCTGATAGATTCTTTAAAAAAGGTACTTCTTTCTCCATTAACTCCTCCTGTCCTTTGTTTAAGTGTTTGTTAGGAGGGAGGGAATGAACACGGAAAGGAGCAGGAATAACGCCTGCTTGGGCCCAGCTGTGTTTTTCTGTATGTCCATGCATGCCCCACTGTGTTGTGTTTACTTTGAAAGAATGGTTGCTTTACCAAAATGGTATTTCTTTCTGGCTGTTCCCCTCCGAAGGTGAGTTGCATCTGGTAAGCATGGAGTTGTTTATGCTTTCAGTTTGGGACTGAGAGCAGGTTTGATACCTGGCTCCTGGCTAAACTTTTCTACTCTTGGTACCTTACAGTGTGTAGTTAGCTCCTTCCACTGCTTGTTCCTTCCTGGTTTTGTGTGTATTAGGTTTTCCTATGATGAGCAAGTATTTAATAATTTGATTCTACGAATAGCTATTCTCTTGCTAAGCCACTGGAGTCTCATACCAATAGAAAAGGTATGCTGTAAAAGGACTGCTGTAAAACTGACTTGGGGAATTCAGAAATAAATAATGGTCAAAAGTAAATCTTGCTGCATGCAGCTTGTCATATTGTGTTTACAAGTGCATAGTCATATTGTATTATAATAAGATGCTAGCATATTTTTCTATTCATATTATGTTTTATTCATATATGTTACATCAGATGCTCTACTTTTTTATGACTTAAAGGAGTTATGCCTTTTAGCAACTCCTTGGACACAATTTTAAGATGACCTGCCTTAATTTCTAAGTCACTCTTCCTGGGCTATCTAGGTAATTCAGTAAGAAAGGATATAATTACTTACATGGATTTTTTTTTTAGTATAGAGGTTGTCAGACATCTATCAGAAGGTGGGATCTGGTTCTTGGGAGGGGATAAAGCTGTTTGGCAAGCTTGCTGCTAATGCATGAGGCTCTGTAAATTGGTACAAAGCACTGTCAGGAGAAAGGGTTTTTGGAGAACGAGACAAAGACATTGTGATGGGATTTTGTACATAATTCAGTGCTTGGACATAATCTAGTTCATTATAGCATTGACTATAAGTACTGTAGAGAGATCACTGCAGGCTTACCAAAACTAATGGGGTCTGTGGATAGCTCTTTTAAATAGAAGCTTCCATTGCAAAGTTGGATTTTAAGTGACTTACCATTCTGCAAAGATTATTAGAGCCTTAACTCCGCCAATTTTTAAGAAAACCAAACATTTTATGAACTTTCAGGTTATTTGCTTATTCATAGGGAAGAGTCAGTATCCTATGATTCACTGCAGTGAATATTGAATTTAGTCTTTCACTCCCTTTCTTTGTCTTCTCTTTTAGTCTGGTATGTGTTTTCGAGATCTTCATGGATCACCTCTACATCTGTAGCTGGCCTTTCATAAGTAGCAGTAATACCTGTGTGGTGATACAAGCAGAATATTATCATATTGTAATATTGTTATGTGAAGCAGTTCATAAAAAGTTACTGTGTTTTTGATCTGGTATTTTTATAAATAAAATGTATTATTCACTACTGAAAACTGAAGGAAGTAAAACATTGAACTAGATTAGTATGCATCACTATTTTAGGCAGCTTTTTTTTTTTCTTTCTGTAGTAAGAACTGTGAAAATTCTTTTACTAGGTGAACTGAAAAATCGGATTTTTAATATTGAAGCTAGATTTTTTTTTCTCCTATCTGTGAATACTGCATACATTTCATACTGTGGAAACAAAAGCTTTGCTCTGTGCACAGTATGGTGCAGCGGCCAAGACACTCAGTAAGGAACTCGAAATTCGCATTTGTTCCCTAACATGTTCTAAAGCTGAAACATGATAAATGGTTATTGAGTGGGTTTTTAGGGGTGGGAGGGCTGAACTTTTTTTCCCTTTGTTTGGGTTGATTTTGAATCACATTTTGGGAGCAGGGGTGAATATTAGGATGCAAATATTTGGACAACTTGATCTGGATCCTCATTAAGGTTTTTAGAGTTACTGGAAGCACATATTTCTTTCAATATATTTGTCAAATACTTAAATGACCTTTCTATCATTAAAAATAACTGTGTTTCCAAGGTAGCTGATAACTCTTTACCCTGTGGGAATATGCTGGAGAATACAGAAATTACTTGACATGTTATCTCTGCTTAATATGAAAGAAATCATTTTAACACCTGTGTATTTTACTTATATAGACATTACATTCATATTTTTGTTTATACATAATTATTTATGGAATGAATACACTACTGCATCAGAACCTGCCTATGCTCTATGTGCGTGCTGCACAGCTACTGAACAGAAAGAAGAGGAAATTTTAGACTTACACCTTTACAGTAATGCAGAGGTTCTTATGAAAGGGAGAGCCTGTTATGAAATATTATCAGAGGATAGTTATAAGTAGCAGTGAGCTGGGGAGCTGTGTTGCTGTTGAAGTAAGGGCTTCTGACATGAAGTTTGCTTGCTGAGGGCTCCCAGCAGCCACGGGCCTCTGCAGCATGAGGCTTCCCACTGGGTATGGGCATTGGAGGAAGCACTATTCACAGTGAAGCCAAATAAGCTTTGTTTTATCCATAGGAGAAGGTGTTCAAATGGCAGAGAACAGTTTTTTTGAACAGTCAGAGGACAGACAGTGGATATAGTGTTTACTTTGATTTGGGGTTTAGGTAAAAGCTTAATCACATTACTGCTCGTGACTGAACGGTAAAAAATGATGGTGAAATGTTCAGCTGTTCAAATAGGCATTTTCTAGCTGCATCCAAAACCTCAGTTTATATTTAGATTGTGCATTTCTCTGTACATTTCCTGTATTATAAATTGGGGGAAAAATTATTTACCCTTTCATTTCCTCACAAGTTCTGTAAAATCATTCCCCCTACCCTCACCCTGTGAGGATTTCCACAAGGCCAAAGGGCTGAATGCCTTTATCCACAAATTGTAGAACTTCCAGGCACTTGTGTTTTGGGTGCTGGTGGCCCTCTGAGCCATTGCTAATGGTTTGAACTCAGGGTGGTCTCAGCATGAAGAAGCTCAATATGTCCTTTCTGCTTTCAAAATTTGGCATTAGTGAGAGGAAACAGGAGGTATTCTTTTGTGCAGCTATTGAAATGAATTGAAAAAAAATCAAAACCAACCAATCAAAACCAGGATTTTTTTTTTGCCTGTTTTCCAAGAAGCAAAAGGGAGGGGGTTTATTGTTTCTTTGGTTTGTGGGGGTNTGGTTTTCTTGTTTGGGGGTGTTTGTTGGGGGGGTTTTTTTTTTTTTTTTTTTTTTTTTTTGAGTTGTAGCACGGAGAGGGCAAGAAAGCTTCCAAGCAACTGAAATTGCAAGTGTGTGCCACTTTTCAACTTGCTCATTAATGTGCTAGAGAAGGACTGATCATTTAGGTGGGGGAAGAGGGAAAGTCTTGACATTGAAATTGGAAAAGTTGTTCATGTACTGATAGAAGTGACCTGCAGTGTACTCCTTTCACAATAGCTTCTGTACCTAAGGCATGAGGTCAGTAGAAGGAGCAATAGATTTTTAACGTTAATGGACATAGCCATCCACTATAGATCTAAAAACCTGTAGATTTTTATTGCTGGCCCCAAGAGTAAATCCTAGAGTACTACTGAAAATTGCTCTAGAGGTGCCTAATCAAAAAAATCCTTCTGAACCACAAAGTGCTTGTAGACATAGGGAGGTTTTTGGATTGTTGTTGTTGTTTTCTTTCCAAGCACTTCAAATGCGATTTTAACTTTACAAAATCACTGTGAGCACCTTCCAGACCTGAAACAGTTGTGCTCTTCAGGGCGAGATAATCTCAGACACTGAAAAAGTGAGAGAGCCTCTCATGAGAGGAAGGATTTGAATGGCTGAGCCAGAGCTGGCTTGTGGCCCTGGATCTGGCAGGGCTGGCTGAGCCCTGTGTGCTGCACTGGGTGTTTGTCGCATGGCAAGGGAGCAGGGGCTGGAGTGCTGCCAGCCAAGGTTCTTTGGAGAGAACAACAGCCTTGTGAACTAGCAGGAACACCACAGAGTTGTTTTTTTTTTTTATTTTTTCTTTGCCTTGTTGAACCTTTACCTCTGTTGAACTTGCTCTGTGTCTGGCCCAGCTGCTGAGACGCAAACGATTGGCAATTTTCTTAAAAGAAAAGCACAAGGCAGGAAGCGGGGCTGGTTATATTCTGCATGTTACATTAATTTGTTTAGAATATTCCCTTCTAAAGGTCTGGGCAGATGTACAAGGCTTCATTAACAAAGTGTGAACAAAATGTACATGGATTATGTAGCACTCCATTTACTTGTAGCAGAAGCAGTCTGAAGAGAATGAGACAGTGAGGGAAATGATGAGGGAGCTCAGAGTGAGAGCAGAGAAGCTGTTGGTGAGGTCAGCTGGTGCCCATGCTTTGTGTTCAGAATGGCTCTGTACTTTGGGATCGTTTTGCTTTGCTCTGGTGGGCACATATGCTGCATTTTTGCACACAGAAGTACATGTTGTAGATTTTGGATCTTTTTTGTGATGGTACATAAAATGGGGTGAACTTTAGGGCTCTCCGTGAGGTTTCTAAATGCTCCCTTAGGAATTTACAGTGAAGATTCTGTTCAAGCTGTCTTTTTCATGATGTGAGGTTCACTGTCTTTAAGTTTGTTTCTAGTAAATGTAGTGCTTTATTTTCTACCTGAAACTTGATGTGGTGGTTCCTTTTACAGGAGACCTTAAAAGGGGTGTTTATTTCAAGGATATTTTTAGGTTTGTAACTCTGAAAGTGCAAGTTATCTTGAGAATATTATTATTTCTTAAGAAAGAAATCGAGTAAGCCATTTTTATTGTCAAAGCCCTCATATTGTCTTCCTTTATCCCACCTTCAGTTGCCCTGTTATTTCTCATTTCTCAGTTTGGTGAGGTCTAGTTCCATTATTTATGCAGCTCAGGACTGGCAGTCTTCCACTGCCATTAAGAGGGTGATTTGCAGATCTGCAAGCACAAAACTTTATGCTTTGAGGACAGCCTTGCATTTGGTTTACAGTTGGTTACTAGTAAAACAAGGAAGATCTTCATCCTGTGACATTGGAAGGTGAAAATCAGTGATGCTGGTGTTTGTGCCAGAACTGTAGTTCATGAGCTTGGCATAGCTACAGTAGGAGCTGTTCTGAGGAACCAAGACCAGCCCTGTGTGATGAGCTCTCAGAGTAGCTCTGACAATGCACTCTTTTGCACAACTTGTTTAGTTATTTGTTTTTTTCTGGGGCATTTTTGTCCAAGAAACATCAGTGATCTCCCCTTCCTTCCATTTCTCATAGTCTTTGTGTGGTGAATCACAAGAAATGTACGTCACTGAAAATGCAGAAACTCTCTGAATTTTTTAGTTGTGAAATCTGGCAGTCGAGTTGTCAGTCAAGATTTGTCTACAAGTCACAGTATCATGACTAAAATTATCTTTCATAAATGTAATGAAACAGGCTGGAATCTATCTTAAACTGTTAGCTGAATGGTAGAGCTTGTTTATGTACAAACATTGATTTTTGTAAACTCTACAGGATGAGGAGAAAAATGTTGCAGTATTTCCTACCGTTTCCCAACCAATTGTGACATCCTCTCAAGAAATTGAAGGCATCATTTTGTTCAATAGCAGAGTTACTTTTGGATAGGAAAACAAAAGTTCTAGAACAAAAGTTTCAGAAATGGGAAATAACTGTCTTTTCCTGAATTTTTTCCCATTGCAGACATGAAATAAATGTAGTACTTTTTCCCAGTTAAAAGACTTGGGAAATAAAAAGAAAAAAAATATATGTGGCCATGATACCATTTTGTGTAATCCAGGATCTTAAGCTTAAAAGATAAATGCCAAATTATCACCAGATAATAATGCTGCAATAATTCTGAACTGAAAATACTTTTGATTCTTAATTTCTCCTATTCTTTCCACCAAGGTTTTATTGCATTTCATAATTAATGACTCCTATTTTCTTCTTTTCATTTGGTGCATCCCTATAGTATTCATTTGGTTCATTAGCAAATCAATTCAACTGCTGAATCATTTCCTAGAATCATAGGAAAAAGACCTAAGTGGAGATTTAAAAACATGCACTGTCTCTCAAGTATGAAAAACCCTAACCTCAAAAAAACAACCTAAAATCCACATTATTTCACTTTTACTCCTTTGTGTAAAGTTTGACAGATGTCCTGCAGAGCTTAGTTAAACATGCGAAGAATAAAATGCATTCAGATATACCTGGGGTACTAAATAACTGCTTCATGTTGTTATGTCATGTTCATTTAATCAATATTTTTGTTTCTCAAATTTTCTTGATATTATTTTGATGGATGCTTGCTAGATTCCAGTGTCAGCCAGCAAGTATTTTCCCCAGAAGAATGAACCAGCTGGAAACCTTTTTGATAAGAGGGGGGGAAAAATCAAATAATTGACTCCAGCCAATGCCAAGCAGCTTCATCTAACACTCAAAATGCTCAAAATTCCAAATCTAGTTTTCTGCCACCATTGTGAGCTATTCCTTCTGTATAGCAGATTTCACCCTAACTGTTCCAATTTAAAGTCACTACTAAAATACAAATGACTGTTGTAATCCTGAGTATTTATTTTTTTCAGTTTGTAGTTTGTGGGGCAGTTTGGTAAGTGTAATGAATTCACAGAATTATTAAACAATTGTTTTTTTCCTGGATCCTTCTTCTAAGACGCCTTTTGCAGACCTTTTACAGAAAATTTTAGAAGGTATGTTCGAAAAAATTCTCTGAGTTACTCTTTACAATCAACAGTCTTCCCTTATGAAGGTAGGTTGTATAGCAAAGAATCCTCTAAAGGAATGCATTTCAATCTACTGTTAATGAATACTGTTATACAGAAATGTAGGAATAGAAATTTGTTAGTTCCTTCCTTGGGTAATTATGGAGATTGAGCCTTCTAATCTAGTTTCCTGTTATGCTAATATAATACCTGTTTCCTTTGAAAATTTACCCTTTAGATGACTGTTTGAAAACATCAGTTAGTGCAGTCTTTTATTTCACATTATTATACTCATCCTCTTCAGAATGTAACTCATTCTTTGATCATATTGAGACCATTACTGTAGGTGCAGCAGTGTTGTCATTAAGTAGAAATCAAACTTGTGTTTTTTCACGAGTTGTGCATATACAAATAGGGTCTTACTTCCCTGCTCAAGCAGGGTCATCCCAGACCACCTGGCACAGCATTGCATTCAGACAGTGCTTGAATATCTCCAGTGAGGGAGATTCCACATCCTCTCTGGGCAGTCTGTTCCAGTGCTTGGTCACTTACACAGTTCTTCCTCAAAGTTCTTCCTCATATTCATGTGGAATTTCCTGTGTTCCAGTTTCTCCCCACTGCTTCTTGTCCTATTGCTTGGCACTATCAAGAAGAGCCTGGCTCCATCCCCTTGGCATTCCCCTTTCAGATACTTACGTACATAGATAAAGTCTTGCTCCTTTGTCATATTTAATGTGCTGGATTGCATGTTTTACTGCATTTTGATGTTGCACGAAGGATTGTTAGAAAACACAAAAAAGAAAATTATTTTCACAGGGCAATGATTTTAAAACTTTAAGTTCATTTTATAAAGCCCAAGAAGTATGCAGAATTTTCAAGAGAAGTACATGTGATGAAAGACATCTAATCAAAATTGAGGGACTTCAAAGAAAGATTCTTAAATAATGTGAGACTGTGGAAAAAAACAGTATAAAAACATTTTAAAAAGGAGTAAATTTCAGAGGCATTCAGAGAAAAACATTGATTAGAAGTTCCTTATGTGAAATGGAGGACCTCAAGTAAAGCAATAATTCATTTAAACTTTAAATATACATACCAAATCTGTTGATATTAGAACATTTATCTGAATTGGGGTCTTGTGGGATATGAAATGTTAGATTCAAGTTTTGCTGTCTTCTGAAACATAGCAAATCTCAAATGATGGGACACGAGGCAGTTGTGGTAAAAGGGCAGTGCAGAAGGCTGCTGGCATTTTGGAATGCAAATATATTATCCAAATAATGTTCCCATGACATGAACATATTCGCTTCCTTTTGGAGGTCCCAAGAATTTTACTTAACAAAGGATGTCAAGCAAAGAAAAAGTGTTCCTTTTTTACTGTTAAAAGTATTGGGAAGCTTTATTTTTCAGTCTGTCTTTCTTGTTGCTTGCCTAGATTAATCATCTTGATTACCTATCTGTTCCTCTCTCAGTCTGCAACTAAATACAAATAATGTAGTTAACTGCAGTGCTTCCCAGGTAGCGAGTCAATTTTCTGTTGTTGGTCCTTGGCTTTTTGAATTTTATTTTCAATGATACCATCTAGCCTGTGTTTATAAATCTGTTGCTCCTATGCAGTAGATTGGGCTCTTTTCTTCTTCGTCTGACTGCCACTCATGCCATTAACATCTTGTTTATTCACACCTTGTTCATTATCAGTTTACATGGGCAGAGGAAGGACAAGGGACATTAAATAACACAGTGATAAATTAGAATATTATTTATGCTTAGAAAAAGCAAACATCCTGGGACTAGAGAGGTGAATCAAAATGATTGCTTTATAGATTTTTGTAGCACCACTTTGACTTATGCCTTCATCCTCATCAGTACTCCAGCACAGTCCTGGAAAAGCTGGCAGCCCATGGTTTGGACAGGTGCACTTTTTGTTGGGTTAAGAGCTGGCTGGCCCCAGAGAGTCATTGTGAATGGTGCTGCATCTGGTTGGCATCCGGTCACTTGTGGTGTTCCCCAGGGATCCCTGTTGGGCCCATTCCTGCTTAATGTCTTTCCTGATAATCTGGATAAAAGGATTGAGTCTACTATTAGCAAATTCATGGATGACACCAAATTGGGTTAGAGTGTCAATCTGCTGGAGGGTAGGAAGACTCTGCAGAGGAACCTGGACAAGCTGGATAGGTAGGCCAAGACCAACCGTGTGAGGTTCAATGAGACCAAGTGCTGGGTCCTACACTTTGGCCAAAGCAACCCTCTGGAGTGCTGCAGGCTGGATCAGAGTGGCTGGAAGAGGACCAGCAGAGAGGGCCATGAGGGTGCTGATCAACAGCTACTGAAGATGAGCCAGCAGTGTGCCCAGGTGGCCAAGAAGGCCAGTGGCATCCTGGATCAGAAATAGTATGGTCAGCATGACTAGGAAAGTGATTCTTTACCTGTACCTGTACCCCAAGTCCTGTACCCAGTTCTGGGCCCCTCAGTTCAGGGATGACACTGAGGTGCTGGAGAGATTCCAGAGGAAGACAGTGAAGCTGGGGAAGAGTCTGGAAAATAAATCCTATGAGGACAGGCTGAGGGAGCAGTGATTGTTCAGCCTGGAGAAGAGGAGGCTCAGGGGAGACCTTATCCCCCTCTACAACAACCTGCAAGGAGGCTGTAGCCAGGTGGGCATTGGCCTCTTCTGCCAGGCAACCAGTGACAGGACAAGAGGACATAGTCTTAAACTATGCCAGGGGAAGTTTACGTTGAAGGAGGTTTACAAAGAATTTCTTCACAGAAAGGGTGACAAAATGCTGGAATGGACTGTCCAGTGGTGCAGTCGCTGTCCCTGGAGGTGCTTAAGGGGAGACTGGTGCCATGGTCTGGTTGACAGGGTGGTGTTGGGTCATAGGTCAGACTTGATGATCTCAGAGGTCTTTTCCAACCTCATCCATGCTATGATTCTGTGAAAAAAATAGATTAATATAACAGCAGAAGAAATCTTAAGAGATTTGCAGCTCTCCCTCTTGCATAGTATGTTATTCCTCAGTATTTGTGAGAAATTAAACTGTTAAATATTTTCAATGTAGTGTTTGTGTATAAATACTTGATCATATGTGGGAACAGGCTTTGGTCTAAAACATTCCAATGGTTTGGGAACTGCCAAGCTTCAAGTGAGCAGTCAGGGCTCTGCAAAAGATGGGAGGGATGGTAATTAGAAAATTAAATGAAGATTATATTTTAATAATAGCAGGCTAAGCTTATTTGCAGTTTTGTTTGGTAAACTACTTGCAGCATGGTCGGCAGTGCTTAATGAAAGACAAGAATAGGAATGAAAAAGGCCTGTTGTGGTGAGAATGCCTGTTTTACATCATGTTACTGCAGGGGTTTATAAGAGGAGACTGAAACTGGGGTGAGTTATATCAGGAGTATATTTATACTGTGTTTAAGACTGTAGCATAATTTCCTTGGGTTATTGGAATGATTTACATCCACTATGAAATATTTTAATTCTAGCTATGTTTTCCACAAAGTGAGTGTACACTTCATAAAGTATAGGGTGAGACATCAAGAGACCTGAATTCATGTTAAGTACCAATTTCCTTTGTGATTGATGAGATGATCAATCATTTGAGCATACTCTCTCTTTCTGTAAAAGAGAAAATAACTGAAGATACTTGATTGTTTAATAGTAAAATGAAAAAATGTTGGAGAGAAAAAAATGCATGTCTAAATTGGAACATTTTGAACATATTGGTAGTAATACACTGCAGAAAACCTTGGCAATTTTCTTAGTGTCAGCTAGTTATTATCTTTCATGTGTGCACTTTCAGCAAAAAGACCCGCATTTTTACAGTGAAGAATCATCCTTTTTCTTTCCTTGACTTGCTTTGTTAAGCAAAACTCTTGGGATCTCCAAAAGAAAGCAAGTATGTTCATCTGATGAGAACAGCATTTGGATGATACATTTACACGATCCTCCTGCAAATACACAATGTTTGTTTTATGGTCTTTTATTCTTAGAAAAATACGTTAGTTTTTCATATATTTGAAAATAACAAAAATGTTTAATTTATATCGTATACTTATACATCTATATTGAAGCTATCTATAAAGGCACCAATGAAGAGTTAAAGCAGTGTTTAAAACCTAGTCAGTGGTGCTTCTTTTTCCGCCAGAGATCAGGCCCACTGCTCAGACTTTGAATCTGCCTGGAAGTAAATCTGGAGTTCCCTGAAGGTTTTATATGCCAGTTCAGGGTGAAAAGGGTTTGAGATCCTTTCTTTTGAATTCTGCTTTGTTTTTTGTGCAGCATTGGGGTCTTACTGATTGCTTGGCGGTTTCCCTTTTTTTTTTCTCTTGGAGGTTTTTTTTTGTTGGCTTGATTTTTTTTTTTTTTAAGTTATGGGACAGCTGGAGTGTGTAAATTTCCTATGCTCCAAAGAAACTAGAAGTGTGAAAAAATATCAGTGTAACTTACTATCTCATCTTTGTAGAGGAAGAAGCAAATAGCATTCACCTGCTCTAGAAAGACAGGCTCTCAGTTTCTTCCTCTTCTTCCTATATAGCTGCTAATAACAATAATTAAGACAGGAAACTTTTTCAACTCCTAAGAAGAAGACCTAGGAAGGGAGAAGCAACCCCAAGGTGAGGTCTTTACTGGAAATGATGAATTTAAATTTCAGTGTCATTTTTTAGGTTGAAGGAACCAGCCAGTTGTAATCACTAATGACAAATTGTTCTTTGAGCTCGGAATGCTGTTATGAAACTTAAGATCATAAGCTTCTGGGACCAAGGCTAAACCAACTTTTTGGGAGGCTGGTGCAGCTGGTGCTGTAACCTTTGTTCTTTAAGCCTATTTTGTTGCAAAAGCACAGAGGGGCCTCCAAAGTGTGTGATGTAATGGGATGCTGTTGCCTTGTTCGACTCCATCACTGAGTTTGTTTCCTGCAAGTTTTTGCAGTTTTCTGTATTTTGTGGCGAGTCTGTCTCCAAGCTGTGCTGGGTCCTTGTAAAATAATTAGGTTTTGAAGTTAAAATGTGTGTATGAATGTAGGAAACACCTAGGAATAAGGTAATGCTTTCTGTCATTTCAGGGAGTGATCTTTAGCTTTGGTGTCCAGGAGTATTTGAAACTGTCCAGATTTATCTCTGTTTCATTGCCCTTACTCAAAACTGGACTCACAAATATGGAATTCAGTGAGGATAATGGCTGTCTAGTCAAGTGTTCAAGTTCATAAATGCAGGTGCCTAGATGACATAGTATCTGCCACATCTCTTATTG
Organism: Hylia prasina; assembly: GCA_013397195.1. Taxonomy (NCBI): domain Eukaryota; kingdom Metazoa; phylum Chordata; class Aves; order Passeriformes; family Sylviidae; genus Hylia; species Hylia prasina. The sequence continues at coordinate 32,119 of VYXD01002180.1, read as the reverse complement.
AGGAAAGCTGAATTAGCTCTCCTTCCTTTGTTTTCCAAACACAGACTTTTTGTGGTTTCTTCTTTTTTTTTTGTTAGTGACAAACTTCATCCTCAGAATTCAATGCTATTATTTTTGCTTCTTTCAGTTAGAAGAAGTATTAATAGGTAATGTAATGATTCAGGTGTGACCCATGTTTCTCTGCATATAAAAATATAATCCTCATATAACATTGTGCCATCACTTGCTAAGAAGCTCAGGAGCTGGGACTCCTGTGAAGGACTATGTCCGTCCCACGATCTCCTGTAGCTGGTCAGCTGGGAAGGAGCTGACTTCCCAAGGACACGTCATGTTGTATCCCTTGCAGCAGTTTTTCCATGCTCCCTGATGTAGGAATTCCCAGCTGCATCTGTATTTGCCACCTGCACTGCAGGTTTGGGGCAGCTTTTGGCAGCTCATGATCACCTCTATGAGTGCACTGATATAGTGGTTTTTCACCATATCTTGCATTTAAAAAAGTGAATGTGTGTAATAGAGCTTGTCACTCCCCAGTTATGCCTCCATACTAAGACAGCTGAAAACATGTCTGAAATGTCTGTCTTGCAGGTTTGGATTCTGCAGCAAAATCCTATTGCTTGGCTTTTAATTATACAGCACACTAATGCAACAGAATTAAACCTGAGCAAAATAGTGGAATCAAATATAGTGAGAGAAAAATGACTGCAATGCAGATGACAGATTCTCTTGAAACAGGAGTACAGAGGCTGAAATTGAAAATTGGGTGAAAATTGGGTGTTACCTACTTTATTGTCCAGTCACCTGTTATTTATAGTTTGTGATTTTTTTTCCCTAGAAGTTTGCATTTGTTGCTTCTCTCCATACTTTCATTAACTTTTGTGTGTGATTTTTTAAGGCATTTAGCAGCTTCAGCAAGCCATAGTGTGATTTGAAGAGATTTGTTGAGATGCCTAGGTTGTTAGTTTGAATTTAATACAACATGAAAGAGAGTAACCATAAGATTTGTAAATAGTCAAGAGAGATTATGTTGAAAAGAGGCATTTTTTTGCCTACATGTAAAAAGTGTTTTCTGAGAAGCATTTTGTGAGGTTATTCAGGTAACTATTTTTCAGGTAGTAACTTAGAAGAGAACCAAATCTTACAGCTTTTTTTTTTTTGCTTATGTAAGCAAGTTCAAGTTTTACACAATATATTTTTTTATATTTTTGAAAGCTATCTGTTGAAAAGTGCAAGGATTAAATGAAACAAAATCCAAAGGAAACTGCTCTTCAGAACCATTACTGTCATTTCATATGACAGACCAAAACCACTAAAATGTATCAAGTTTGAAGTAATACCAAATCATGTATGATGCTGATGAAAGGCAGTTACTACCGTGGTAAATTCCACCAATGCACAGGAGAGTTGAGAATCCTTTTCCTTTTATGCAGTCTCTTTTTCTTGGAGGGAAGAGAATGGGGGAATAAAAAGAAAAGCCTGGGGACTGTAAAGTCCATACAAAGCAAATTACTTTTTTTTTTTCTTTCTAAAAGCATTATTCAGACTGCGGGAGTAAGAGGTATATAAAACCTTTGTACCTGGCAGCCATTTGATGGACAGGCTATCATTATTTTTGTTAAACTCTTGCAAGTCTTCTGCTAGATTCTGAATATGTAATTTTGAGCCTTTGGCAGGAGGGGATGGCAGAACCCCTTTTGCTTCTGAATTCAAACAATGAATTTGGGCATTCAGGAAGTTTTGCTGTATTACATAACCCCTTTTGTTAGGCCTTCTGTACAGGCTCCCCATCATTTCAAATTAGTTGAAATTACACTGGCATTGCTTATTCCAAATGAAGTCAAACCAGGAGAAAAACCCAACAAGAACAACAAAACAAAACAAAAAATCCCCCTAAGAATATAAAAAAATCCCAAACATACAAGTACTCAGAAACCAAACAAACATTCGTAACTTGAAGTGGTGAGACAAGGACTGCATGTTTTTTCTTCTTGTGTTGATATTTTTTGCCTTCCTGTGTAGACATGCTTAAAAAATGCCATCAACCTGTGTACACCAATCATGTTTGAGTGTTTACCTCCTTGCATAGCAGAAACACTGTGTGTAGACAAGACTGAAGATACTTGTTGTTTAAGGATGACTTTTTTCATGTTTTGGTGTGCGGACTTTTTGTTTTTTGTTTTCTCTTTGAGGCAGGCATGTCCTATATGGGGTGATACTCTCGTATTCTTTTTCTCTTTACATCTCTGTACGCCTATGCATCCCAGGTATTTTTTTCTGTACTTCATATTCTGAACCCAAGAAGTTGAGCATCATCAGTAGTAAACTGACATGTACAAAACTTAAACTTCCACTGCAGGTTGAGCAGACAGACTGTTTCCATGTGGGGCATGTAGAGCTATTTCTGTAACTCAAGTAATTATGAGTAATCCATACAAATATGGAGGCCACCTTTCAGTGTGATGTCTGCTGGGTAATAACCTCCCCACCCCCTGTAATCAGGTAGTTGATAGTGTAGTGACTCCTCACTGATTAAGGTTACAAAAAGAGACTCTCTAACACAGAATTTAAAAACAAACAGTGGTTAAAATACTTGCACCCTTAGGATGTATCTCTTTGATCCAGTTTTTCTAAAAGGCACTCATGAGTGACTGAAAATGTTCTCATTTCTGGAGTTAGTGGTTCTGTAGGTTTTCCCAACTGTTTTCAGTAGCTGCTCTCTACATACAGCCTGCCTTGTGGACTGAGACAGAAAATATATGATATCTGATGGTAGGATTGTATGCTGAAGATTTGCCTCTTTCTTCTCAATGGGAGTGTGCCCAACTGGCTTAATTCCTCCCTCTAGCCCTCACAATGCACACCTGAAATTTGGTTTAACAGTGACAAAGTTGCCTTGATTCTGAAGTTTTTCTCCATGTCAGCACTGAGATCTCGGTTGTATCCTAATGTTGTAAGAAAAAGACTTTTTTTAAAATATTTTCTTTAGACATCCTGTATGTTTGTTCATTTGAAGCTGAGTGTTTCTCATGATTTGACTGCAGTAATTTAAAAAAGCTTTAAGAATCCATCCTTTTTTCCCCCATCTACTATGAACATTGCTGTAGGATATTGAATTCTGTTCCTGTTATCTTAGTAAAATATGTTTCAGAAAGGTTTTGATCAATCATAGCTTTCTGCTTGTCTTCCAGCTGCTCGCTCTTTTGCAGATCTCTGTCTTCTGTGCTTGTTTATTTTGAAAATTAGAAATAAAGACCACTGAAATTCTATTAGTAGTGGCCTATTTTGCTCTCCATTTTCCTCTTGATGTGTTTCCTTCATCTGAGGATAACTGGAAGAAGTAGTTTTGTAACATTTAACTCTTGCTTTACTTTTTTTTTTCTCCTTTTTTTTCTTTTCTTTCCCTTCCTCCTTCTGGGTAATACTTAGAGCTCTGTTTTATTCCCAGACTAATATTCAGAAAAGCATGCATAATTGAACGGTGCAGTCTAAAAGGTTAGAAGTGCAAAAGTTATTTTTAAGCATCTGTTTTCTGGCTCAGACTTAATGATGTCTGAAGCATGTTTTTCAGGCTGACTTCTGTTAGGATGGTTTGTTGTGTGGAAAGGCTGATCAAAATCTATTGAAAGTGATGATTCTTTTCACATAATGTTTTCTATTCAGCAGTGTGGTGAATTATGTAAAAGTTTATATAACACTGTATTAAAAAATTGCTAGTTTGTTATTTTTGAGTGAAATTTAAGTTTTCTTTAACGGGAAGTTTTCTTCCCCCTTAAGATTTAAGGAAGGGTTTTTCCTTGACTGGATTAGAGACACTCTGGCAACCATTGCTTGGAGACCACTGTTTAATGGGTACTGTATAAATTAAAAGGAGAGATGCTCCCTTGTTTTAAAACAAAACCAACCAAAAACTCCACAAACTGGTAAGAGATTTGTTATCAGACATAAGAAATATGTCTGACTGACTTTATTTATTTATTGCAAGAAAATACAAATAAAAAGTGAATTTCAGTTTTGCAAATTTGCATTTTCATAATTACTTTCTAGACTTTTATTGAAGCTCCTCTAGATTTTGTTTCCGTAAGTAAAAGCTAGGAAAAAAAATAGTTCATGAAGGTTGTAAATCTTCGTATTTCAGGATGAAAGAAAAGCTATACATTTTAAAAATAAAAATCAGGTGTACATAGATGAAAAAAAAGACAAGCTTTGCTAATGTATAGTATTGCATTTATTCTGTTCTTGATATGTCATATTTTGTTTTTATTATAAAATGCCTGAGACTTTTTAATGCTTTGTCCAGGGGGGTTGCAGGATGTCTATAACAAAATGTGCATTTTAAGAAGAATCTGTTTTTAATAAAGGTTACCAATCTGAATTAATGAACATCATGATATGCTTCCATAGCAGGGTTTACATTAAAGCTGTATGCTGGTGATTTTATCCAATTTTAAACCTCATTTACTGAGAAGTACAAAAATGTTGTGACTGTGACAAAATTTCTACCCCCCCAAAAAAACAAGAAAAGGAAAAGAGAATATATCTATTTATAAGGACTACATCTTGAGAAATTACAATTTATAGTTTTGGACATGCCTTTTGTATCCAAGATTCAAGGAGAATCTTGCCTTCACTGAATAGGATAAGTAAAAAAATATGTGTAAATAACTGCAGAGTTTAGGACCATATTTCCCCTATTGAGTAGGATTTTTTGAGGTTTTGTACTTAAAAGTTCAGAAGAACCAACATGTGAATGGTATGAATAGTATATAAGGGCAATTTTTAATGGAATTGTGGAATCATTAAGGTTGGGAAGAGTCTCTAAGATCATTGAGTCCAAACATATCCCTGAGTGCCACATCCACACATCTTTTCAACACTTCCAGGGATGCTCTGGTTTCCTACCAAATCGTGTAGATCTTTTGCCCCTTAGTAAAGATTTTCATGGAGAGGAACAGGCATTAAGTGTTGAGGGATGCATTTTATTAAAGAACAATTCAGTAATACCATCATATAAAATAAGAATTTACTTTGCCTAGACTTTTCTACAGATAAGTAGAATGCCCAATCATTTTTTCCTCAAAACGTAAGTTTTATGTAAATTGTAAATGTCGGTGCCTTTTGCTGACAGTTCAAAACCTTTTATAGTCTGAGCTTTGCCTTAGATTGACAGGAGACAGCCCTAGGTTTTTCCTGACCTCAGAGCTTTGCTCACATGAACGCTTGGAGAAAACTGATCGGGGGGAGGTTGAGTGGTTCATTGCTGTTACTCTGTTTAGCCTTAGCAGGGTGTAGGTAAGGTGATGTTTTCTCATGCTTTGCACAGACTGTCTTGTCAGTGTCTCCCTGTCTGTCCCTCTGGCACCCTGGGGCTCACACAGCCATGGTGCCATCAGTGTGGCAGAGGAGGAGGAGCGTACAAGTGGTGGATGTAGTGAGCTGGTCCATGTGGTCCCGTTTCTGGGGGACTGTTGATAAGCAGAGTGGAAAGAGTCCAGGCTGGAGTTCCAGTACCAGGCAACACTTGCATTGGGATAGAAAAACCCCCTTTTCAATTTTATTTTTTTTTAATGGGCAGGCTGCTTGGTAAAGTTCAGCAAATGAGACTCAGAAGACGGTGCTGGTTACCTGGTGAGGCATGCTGGCTGTTCTCAGATTTCTTCTGCTTCAGGGATCAAAGATAATACACATCTCACTTGGCCAGCTTTCTTTTGTTAATACCTTTTTATAAAGACTATATTGTTTGCCATGCTAGGTGTATCTCTAATTCAGTAAATGCAGCACTTATATAAGCTTTGTGTGCTAATGCATCATCTAGGAACTATGTGAACTGCTTTCACAAAGAAGTAGTTCTGTACTTTGTTTGTGTTTCTTCTAGAATGAGAATGCTTGTGAGGAATACCATATTATTTATTTAATTCACTTGGATGAAAATTGCTTTGGAAGAAGGAGGATAGCAACAAGCTGCAATTGCTAAAGAAAAAAAAATGTGAAAGAAAAATATGTTTAACAAGAACCAAAGGCTTTAATACATTTCTCTAAAAATAGCCTAGATAAAGTATGTCATTCTGCTCTATTTCAGTCACATTGGTTTGTTTCATAGATTTGTTTTTAGTCTCAGTTCCTTCAGGCAGAGAAATTTAAGAAACATGAGATCATTGCATCTCTGAAGGTAGACTACCACGAGGCTTGCAGAGCCTTGGAAACTCGGTTACCATAACGCCTGTATCCCTCTTGGGAAAACTTTTCAGTGGTTGAACTAAAATGGCCTGTGATGTGGAATGTTGTTTTTTACTCTTTTAAGAAGTAAAATGAAGGTGGAAGGAGGTGGTGACATGTAACAATAGTCTAAACCTTAAACCAAAGCCGAAGAAAGAACAGCCCCACTGATTTCAGCACCCTTTTGGGAGTGGGGGGGGAAAGGTTTAATAAAGCTAGAAAAGCTACAAAAATTTTGTATTTACTTTCATAAATTACAGTCATAAAATTGTAAACCAGCCCAGGTTGGAAGAGACCTTGAAAGATGATCTGGTCCAAAATCTCTTGGGAGTGGGAACCTAGATGAAATTATCTGCCATCCTCTCTAATCTCTTCTTGAAAACCTCCAGTGATGGGATCTCTACCACATCCCTGGAGAGAGGCTGTTGCAGGGAATGATCATTCTCACTATAAAAAAATAACTTATGCTGAGGTGAAACCACTTTTGGTGTAAGTTGTAGCCTTTCCCCTTTGTCTTCTCCATGTGGCTTCTCTGAAGAGAGAGTCTCCATCTTTGTTGCTACCCTTTGCATACTGGAATACTGTTGTGAACCTTCCTGAGCCTTCTTTTCTCCAGGAAGAAAAAGTTTAATTCCTTCTGTCTTTGGCATGTTCTATAACACTTTGGTCGTTTTTATGGCCTTTCTTTGGACCCTCTCTGGTCTGGCTGCATCTTTCTTGAATTGTGGGAATGAGAACTGGGTATGGCACTGCAGATGTGGGCTGAGAAATGCTGAGCAGAGTGGGATGATCACATCTCTACCTCTGCTAGGAATGCCCCTGAGGATTCAGCCTGGGGTTCAATCCCTTGCTGCAGTGACACACTGCTGACTCGTGGTCACCTTCTTGTCCACCAAGACCCTCATGTCCCTTTTAGCACAGCTGTTCCCCAGCCATATAAATCCCATCCTGTGCTGGGTTTTTTGGTTATATTGTCCTAAGTGCAAGACCTTGCACTTGTCTGATAAATGTCATACTGTTCTTGCTACTCCACCCTCCAGTCTGTACAGCTCTCTGTAGGATGGTTCTCCCTTCTGATGTGTCGTGAGCAAATTTGGTGAGGGCATTTTCAATCCCATCATCCCAATGATTGGTGAAGATGTTGAACAGTATTTATCACTGAGGGATGACTTGGGACAGGCTGCCAGCCTGAGTAAAAACCCATGGTCACCACCTTCTGAGTCCGACCCGTGAGTCTGTTTCCAATCCATCTTGCAGACAGCTCACCTCATCTGTATCTTGCCAGTTTGTCCAAGAGAAGGCTGTGGGGAAACAGCAATGTGTGTTTTGCTGAAGTCCAGGTGAACAACATCCTGTTCTTCTCCCTGTGTCGACAGAAGACATTATTTTGTTGCAGAAGTGATCAGGTTAGTTGGTTGGGTTTGCCCTCAGTAAATCATGGTAGCTTTCCCCAATCACTTGCTTCATTAGGTTCATTACATCTGCTTGCTCTGTGACCAAGCTCAAAGCCCTCTGTTTGCATGATGTTTACTGTAAAGGGGATTAGGAAAAGTTACCTTGGAAATTAAGCAGTGAAAGTTAAAATCATTCAGGGTTGGTAAGGCTCTTTAACCTTCCCTACAGTACTGTTTTTTCAAAAGCTTCTTTATAAAAATAAAAGAAGCTTTCCAGGGTGTGCTTGATACATAAAATAGACTGGCTAACCATGAAGTAATGCTGTGTGGCACCTACTGAGCAGAAAATAATGATGTTCCAATATATCATAGGAAAAAATACCTAGATGTCAAAACCAGAATATATTACATGTATTCAGTAAAAAGAACACTCAGTGATGATATTAAAAAAAAATTACCAAAGTAATCACACGCAAAGAATTATTTATTATAAAAAGCGGTTGTCTGGCACACAAAGTAATTCAGCATTCAAATCAGAGTACTTTTAGGAGAGGCACCAGCATAAGAAATACCAGATTTAAAAAAAAAATCTTTTAAGGCAAAGAGAAGCTACTTAAAAGATGAAAGAGTGAACCAAAGTGACTGACCACAGTGGATAGAAGATCTTCTTATGTGTTTTCATCTTGCACAAATGAAATCCTTTTAACAGTTACTGTGCTTTCCTATGAATACAGGGACATATACTAGTTCATTGTATTTCTTTGTTTTGTTCTATATTCTGTCCCAGGGTGGTAGCAAGAATACCTTTTATTGGCTAAATGAGCGACTAAAAGAACACAAATTATTGTTATCTTTTTT
>VYXD01002180.1:0-23620 GCA_013397195.1 Hylia prasina | reverse complement strand
TTTTTTTTGAGCAAGCTTGTTTTCTTGGCCAACTTGATTAGATTCCACATGGGAGTGAAACAAACCTCATTGTTTTCCATTCAGTTGAGATCTTATTCTTGTAGGATAATCAGTAGCTTTTGATTAAAAGTCTTGTGCAGAAAAGTTTGCTTTTCAGGCAAAGGAAAACTGCAAAGCTCTTTTCCAAATATGAAATGTGCTCAAGAAGTTGAGCAGTTTTCTTTAACTTCCAAAGTGAACCAGTTGCATGTGTCCAAGGTACATGGTTGTGAATTTTATGCAAGTGGGTTTGTTGAAAATTGGTCTGGTGTCATAGGACCCTGTTGTGGTTTTTTGGGGAGGAATTGAATTCTGTCTGCAGCCATTTTCCACTTGGTTTTATCTTCCACTGGAAATTTTTATTTATTTTCATTAAGGTGTTGATAGAGATACCACTAATAACAAATATGAATGTGTAGTTGAAAATGTGACACTAATAACATTTTGGATTTTGTTACCCCCATTCACATTGTCCTTTACAAATTTTTCTCAGACTTATCCTTATTTCATTTGGCAGAACTAGAGAAATTATTTGCTTTTTAAAAACCTTTGGCAATTGAATGGACAAAATATTTAGTATTGAAGCATGCTGCTCTGCTTTCCAAAGACTTCATTGACAACCTAGACTAATAAGTGAAGCAACTTGGACTTGAAAAGAAGTCCCAGAATGGGTTAATTTGAATCCTGTGCTCTAATTCCTGAGATGTAATGGTTTTAGAAATCTGCTGAATAATTGTTCCTGAAAAAATAAAAGTGACAGTATATTCTCAGTCTTTGAGCTGTGAAAGGCATCTAGGAGAGGAGATAGTGGTGCTGCTTCACTGGTAAACCTCCAAAAGAAAGAATAACTAATCTTCTAATGGTTTTCAAGGAGTTTATGTATTTATCACTCTTTTCCTGGGAGTGATGGGTAGGATCTCCAGGGCAGAGCAAGTGTCTTGAAAGATTACATTGAAAATCCTTTTGGTAACATTAAGAAAAATCTATTTACTTTATATATTGCTTCATTTTCAGTTGTTATGTTTTATGTTGTATGACTAATATTGTGGTTATAAAAACAGGAAGAAAATAGGCTTGTTAGAAATTGTGTATTTTCTAGATTATAAAATGAGCGATCTTTGTTTTCCCTCCAAAATTCTGAAAAGGTGTGCAGTGACTCTTTCTGGGACAGAATTAATAATGGTTGTCACTTAATTATTAAGATCCTGCAACTTCAACAAAGATGCAAAATCATGTGAACTAAGATGATACATGAGATCATATTTTAATTCTCCTCCTCACTTTGTTCCAAAAAGCAGATATTTAGTTCATATATTTCTTTGGTATAGTTAGTGAAACCAAAGTTGCAAAGCTTGATGTTCTCTTGATGATATTAGTGATAACTGTCTGGTTCCTTGAAAGGGTGAGGTGTGTGAAACCAAAACCTTTTGTATGCGACAGAGATTAAGGAGTGATTCTGTTCTTTGCAATGATGAGGAACTCTGTTAGTTCAGTCTTACTGTGATTTTTATTGAGCTTTATTTGATGGATTTGCCCCTGCTTGAATATGAGAAGTGATTTTGCGTTTCCATTGAATTTTGTTTTACATAGTCCCTGTTGTGGCAGGTTCTCTTTTGATGCTGTGAATCGCATGGATTATAATGGATTATTACTTATTGCACAGTATTTTGCTGTATGCCAAAGTCCTGAAGCGCTGAGTTTACATTTTGAGAAAATACCTGATATTACTGTAAGATTACTACTTGTGATTGTGGAGTGCTTTGGCTTTTTAATGGTACTCCTGTATTTACTCTCCTAAATCGTTCTCTTTCTCTCATCATGTGCGTGTGCTCTTCCAAATTAACTCAAGGGTACTTATGAGAACTTAATTATGAGATGGATAAGCTCTGAAGCTAGCTACTACTCTTGTCTAGTAGCTGATAGCACTGCAACACACGCGCCCAGGAGCGGCAGAGTGGCACTTCCCTGTGAGCACTTCACACGCAGGAGTGCCTTGTGACTTGACTGGACCATGGTTCTGCATTTCCTTGGCTCTGGGTGAGCTCCAGCTCTCCTGTTTCCTACACCTCTTGGTCTCTGTTGCCCATCTGCAGACACAAGGACCTTACAGGGTGGGCAGTCAAGAAGGTATTTCTCACCCATACCCAGCTGTTCAGGCTCTTCTCATGCTGAAGCACGTCCTAACCTGGAGCTCAGGTGTTTTAGCACCTAGTCTGAGGTAGTTTGTCTAGTTTTTCATAGTAATGGGTTGAATGAGCTGTTAGCAAAGGATGATTTGTTTAATTTTCTATGTCTAGTGTCCATGTGTATCTCTCTCTTTAATGTAAAAAGAAGTGCAGGAAGTTAGGATCAGCAAAGTGAATCCTAGCCTCTTTGTTCATGTTTCTCTACTCCTTTAGGCATGGATGGTACCTTTCAAGGCAGTCAATGCTTACCTTCAGTGGTGTCAGAGAAATACAGATGCAGACATTGTCATAAAATAGAAATGGTTGTAGGACAAGGGACATGCAAGGTCCTTTCAGTGGTTTGCAAAAAAAAAAGGGGTTTTTGTCTCAAAGAAGCATGATACAACTCTTACTTAACTGGGTTCACCAATTCTGTGTGAGTTCATTCTCTACAGTCTTTGTACTAACAAAACGGTTCCTGGATCCTATTTTTTATGTGGGTGTTTTTAAAATTGAAATCATATCCTGTAGCTGGGGCTGTAGTTTTTGTTATTGCTTGTTTTTTTTACATCTTTTGTTTATAATGAGCTCTTTAATAATCTGAAAGATGGCAACAATCTATGTGTTGGATCTGGGTGTTGGATACATGTGAAGGGAAAACTGGAGCAATATTATCCTTAGCTGAGATTTTCTGGTGACCTCTTGACACAGAGTATGAAAAGAACCAGATTTATATAAAAAGGGGAGCAATATGGGGAATATGCAAGGGGAGGAGAGCTGAGAGGATACCTGGTGAAGTAGCATGGACCTCAAGAAAACAGTTATAGGTGTCTGCTGTTTAGGTTTTTGCTGTCTATAGCAATGGGAGCTGGCAGAGCAGCTGTTTGGCAGGCTGGGGCATGGGGCTGGGTGGCAGCTCTGTACAGAAATAGAAAGGTGTAGTTGATGCTTTTCACTTCGGTGAAATGCTCTGTGAAACTGCTCTCCAGCAGAAGTTCTAAAAGAGGATAAATACGTCATGTGTCACTGGAAGTGGCAGTATGCTTTTAGTGTGAGCTGTAGAAGTTGTTTTCTGAGGAAGAGAAACTTGCTGAGCTACCTGGGCCTTCTGTATCCAGTTTGTATATCAAATAGTGTGTGCTGTTAGCCCAGGCTGGTGTTGACTGAAATGAGCTGTTATAGGGTCATTGAGGGTGGAGAGGGAGCTCAGGACTTCAGTTCAGCCTCTTTCTGAAAGCAGGATTTGTACTGAATTTGAGATGCTCTACACTCTGCTGCAATTTAGGTCTTTGAGAAACTTGTTCTAGTGCTTCACCACCCTTATAATGAGATTTTTTTGTTTGTTTGTTTGTTTTTGTTTGTTTGTGTGTGTGTGTGTGTGGCTATCATGAATAGTGCTGTGGCACACCCATGATGCTGGCAGTCCACAGTGACAACAGACGACCATATGCAACTCCTATAGCTCTGACTGTGCAGAACTAGGGGGCAGTTAACAGGGTAAATTGCAAATTCACGGCTGACACCTTGTTATAGAGAAGTCTCACAAAATAAATGTCAATGTCTGTACAACTCTGAAGTAAAAGGTTTGTCTTTGTAAACACAGATTTCATGTGCATAAAGACTTTGAGGTATCAGTGTGCTAGAAAAATCTCCCAAAAATCTGTACCACTGGTGTAGGTGCCAACACCTGGCTCAGTTTGTGGGCTGTGATTTGCTGCTGCCTGGCAAGGAGCAGAGTGAGCCAGGGCACCTTCAGTGTTGAGCATTGATTTGGGACAGAAACCTACCTACATCTGGGAAAGTAATAACATCTGCTGTGTTTTGTTTCTCTAAATATAATTTCCAGAGGGAAAGAAAAAATTCATTTGAATATGCATCTCAAAGGCTTGTGTAGAGAATCACAGCTGGCCTAGTGCCTTCAGGAAAAAAGTGTATTGCCATTGCTTTCTTTACATTCATCTTGTGGCTGATTTCTTTTTTTTAAAAAAGGCCTTAGTATGCAACCAGTTGTGTAAGTACTGTTCAAATGTTGCTGTCATCAGTATATTTGCATATCATCTTTATTTATACTGTATGATTGCTGACAGCTTCAGTTTTTCTTTTGATAACTCCTTTGGGTTAACTAAGGCATCTTCTTCTAACAAAGCTTTTCTTCTGCTTGATTGAGCTCTCACCCTCATTTTTTGGTCAGCTATAGATAGCACAGGGCATGCAGGGCAGGCAGAGAGAGAAGCCCTTGTTAGGGCTCTTTCCATTCCTTTTGCTGTTTCATTTTCTCTTGCAAAATGATGCCGCCTTTTAACTTCTTTGGTTTTCCTCTGTGTACTTCCAAAGCCTAGTAAGTTTCACAGCTCTTTTTTTTTTTTTTTTCCCCATAATGATACATTTACCTTTTCTAGTCTGAGACAGCATGGCTACAGCTCTTGATTTAGAGAACTCTTTATTCTCAATTTGTATTAACTCTCCTCAGCCTTTTTTTCTGACAAGCTAACGAGACTATATGTTGTGGTGTGCTCATTGTAAAATATACTTTTCAGTTGCTTCAGTCATTCTTGTCATGTTCTTCTGAACCCATTTCAGTATGTGGGCACCCAAATTGGATATTATTCTCTGATACTGTCTTGGGGAAGCTGCCACAATAACAGATGTCATACAGACTCTTTATTATTTCAGATTATATGAGATTCTAGGTTTACAGATTCCAATTTAATTTTATTAGTTTTCCTGAATGTTTTCCTAGGAAAACATTCTTTTGTTTCATTTTTTAGCTCTTAATGATCCATAAATCTTGTTCATAGTTTTTTTGGATTGAAATTCATAATAAAATGCAGCCTTCCTAATTTTTATTATTTAAATTTCTAGTAGATCTTTGGTTCTTTACTTGAGCCTTGTTGTTTATGGAAGTCAAATTACTCTCTTCAGTGAGTGTACCACTGATTTTCTTGGCTTAATTATCTGATTTTGCATTATCAAATAATTCAGATTTTTTGAGTAATTCCATAAAAATACTGTGGGTTATAGCATGTTGTCAATATAGTCAGTCAAGGATGTTGTGTTGGTAATCACCACTGGAGACCTATTATGAAACAAATATCTAATCTTGCAAAAAATTATTTGAAGTTGGCTTGACAAAAAGTTTTGCCTTAAATCCATACAGTTTTAGCTATTTTCTCCTTGGGAAGCTGAAACTCCTTGATATTAGTTGCTTTATCTACTAATTTAATTATATTAATACTATGTTTTTAAAGTTAAAAAAAGACACCTAAATGTAGAAAAGTACTGCTTTTAGATTTGTATTTTCTGTGTTGATGCCATTTGGATTTTGCCTTTTTTTCTTTTACATGTTCTCTCTATTCATCACACATATATTTGTAGCTCTGTAGCCTACTGTATTAGTGACTTGTTTTCCCAGTACTTTTCATGGTCTTTCCTTAAGCAGAAAGACAAAACAAATTCCAGAGCTCCCAGCCCTGGGGGGTACAAGGCCCCAGGGCTATCTTGGTTCTTCCAGGCTACCAAGGTAGAGAACAACTCTTCCAGATTCATTTTCATGGATAAAGTACAGCCAGTGCTGAAGGGGGGGGTCTAGAAAAGGGGCTTGCCGTTCCCTGGGGGGGAATTGCATCACCACTTGTCCTCCTAATTGGTGCTTTTTATCAATTATGCTAATTTCATAAAACCTATAAAAAAGTACTCACCCGTGCAGGGGTGGGCTTTTGTGGACATCTTTCCATAACTGCTTCTGAAAACCTTCAAATTAAGATCCACTCTTATATTATCTCCTTACTAAAATTATCGCAAGTTTCATTTCCAGGTTGAGCAACAGTGTTACTGTTATAGCTCCATCACTTATTAGTGAATCTGCATACTAGTGTTGATTTTTGTAAAAGCCACTTGCCCCACCATGTTTGTACCCTCCCTAGCAGTAGGCTTCTTTTTTGGCCTCTTGAATACACTCTAACTTGAAATTTTGTATGTAACAGAAGGGCATGTAACATGAAGAATCTCTCTATAGACGTCATGCTTGACTGAGCACATAATCTTTAAATTTAGTAAAATTGATTGTTTTTAAAGGATGAAGAAAAGCTTTACTTTCCATGTTCAACTCGAGTACAAATATTTTTTAATACCTTTTGCAGTTTTCTTTAATGCTATAGTTGATAAATCAACATTTTTTTAAATTTTTCCCTTTAAAAATAGACTTTAGGGATTTTAGAATATAAGTAATTTTTATTAAGTCCTCCTACTTTCACTATCCAGAGGTGCTGTAATGTTTAAGAAGAGTAATGATTAAACTGCCCTGTTGTCTTGTGTAGTTTTTGTTGTTTGCAATAACCATGAGATACATTGAATTTCTAACTTGTAAGCAGTGTGGGTAATTTGTTTCAGACATATTAATTACTGGGGAAAAACCAGAGATAATGTGACAGTTCCCTATGTCTTGTACACAGCTGATCCATTGTAATTAGGCTTTTCCCATTGACTTCACATGAACCTTCTTTTGAAAATTTGTACTAAAAAATATGCAATTACAGTTCTTTTGTATTATACAGCCCCTCAGTATAGGCTTTTATGGGGGGAGGAAAAAAAAAAAAAGTTCTCCTTCCCAAGTCCTGTGTATGCCTTTAATGTTGTTATCCCTTTTTGGTACGCATAACTGTGTTCCATGTTGAGAGAATGCAGTTGTGTAGGGTTTTCCTTGCAGTAGGCTAAATGTTTTTCCTTCCTCCTTTGGCTTACTCTATGAAATGCATCTCAAAGAGCAGAAAATGTATTTCATAGTAACACAATCCACTCAGGAGTGTTTTGAATATGATGTACAACAGGTGGTGGAGCTGTGCAGTCAGAAAACAGAAAGATGGACACTGAGAGGTGGACTGACCTTGCTCATACTTGGGTTTTAGCTGGGTTAAAACAAATGGTCCTAGGGAGGAATCAGATTTCAGAAATGGAAGACTTTGGGGTGATGCTTTGGTTAGCACATTGTCAGCTCTCCAGCTGGAGCTGGGGTCTGGCTTACTTGGTAACGCATTATTTGTCTTTGTGTCTTGAGGGCATCTGCTGCCTCTTTCTCCCTATGGGTCAGTCAGCTGAAGAATGGATGTCTTCTTAAGAAAGCCTAAAGGATTCTGGATGTGTTTTGTGGACACAACTGATTCCATCCACCAGCATGTAGAAAATTATTCTCTTCTTAATGTAAATAGTATCACTTTTTATCTAGTTTACAGGAAAGGCAATAGAATAAAAAATGTCTGTTGAATGTTCTTTAGGTTAATGTTTTCCTTTTGATGTCCTGACCTTTTGGCTTTGATTTCATTTTGCATTAATGATGTCCAGGGAGAATGTACCGAATGTACAGAATGGCTGAATTTGGTTGCCATTCTTATGACATTTTGCCACATTAAAAATCCATTTTCATTCTCTTAAGCATCAGGTATTGAATGTGTGTCTTTTGGGAATTTTTGTAACAAATAAATACTTTCTGAATCCTCAGAGAGTAAATTCCTGTCTCTCTGAGGTAGGTGTGAATTTTATATTGAGTGTGTCACCTCTGAGCAGTGTGCATCATCATTGTAGCTTACCCATATATAGCACATGAAATCAGCACGTATGTTACCTCTGTTCCACCGCGACTCAAGCAGGAGGTGGTTTGCTGAAGGTCACTCTGCAAGCTGTTGGGCAAGAGAGAAAACAGCCCACAGGTTTTCTGTTCAGCCACATTGTCTGATTTGGTGGAGAGCCATTTCATAGCAAGTGGCATGTAGGCTATTTGATGAGAGGTAAATAAATCTTCTCCTATACTGTTAGATTTTGAGTATAAGGTGTCAGTTGTTAGTCATGATGAGTTCAGCTAAACCTGAATTTTTAACCAAGCAGTGTAAATCCAGCAAGACCAAAAAGCAGTAGAAAGTGTCCTTGAACATGAAGTCCTAAAAACACCACCAAATCAGTGAATATGCTGAATTAAAATGGACCCACAATGACCATTGAATCCAACTCCTGGCCCTGCACAAGCCCATCTCCAAGAGTCACACCATGTTCTTGAGAGCATGTTCCAAATGCTTCTGGAACTGTGTCAGGTTTGGTGCTGTGATCACTTCCCTAGGGAGCCTGTTCCAGTGGCAAACCACCCTCTAGCTGAAGAATCCTTTCCTGATATCCAATCTATACCTTCCCTGACACAGCTTCAGCACCATTCACTTTGGATAACTGTCACTGGTCAGCAGAGAGAAGAGATCAGTGTCTACCCCTCCCCTTCCCCTCACGAGGAAGTTGTAACAGCAATGAGGTCTCCCCTCTGTCTCCTCGTCTCCAGGCTGAACAGTGACCTCAGCCACTCCTGGTAAGGCTTCCTCTCAAAGGCCTTCACCATCTTCGTGGCCCTCCCTTGGACACTCTCTAATAATTTAATATATTTCTTATACTGTGGTAACCCCAGCACTGGAGGTAAGNGTCACACCATGTTCTTGAGAGCATGTTCCAAATGCTTCTGGAACTGTGTCAGGTTTGGTGCTGTGATCACTTCCCTAGGGCGCCTGTTCCAGTGGCAAACCACCCTCTAGCTGAAGAATCCTTTCCTGATATCCAATCTATACCTTCCCTGACACAGCTTCAGCCCCATTCCCTTTGGACAACTGTCACACCAGTGANAACGCATTATTTGTCTTTGTGTCTTGAGGGCATCTGCTGCCTCTTTCTCCCTATGGGTCAGTCAGCTGAAGAATGGATGTCTTCTTAAGAAAGCCTAAAGGATTCTGGATGTGTTTTGTGGACACAACTGATTCCATCCACCAGCATGTAGAAAATTATTCTCTTCTTAATGTAAATAGTATCACTTTTTATCTAGTTTACAGGAAAGGCAATAGAATAAAAAATGTCTGTTGAATGTTCTTTAGGTTAATGTTTTCCTTTTGATGTCCTGACCTTTTGGCTTTGATTTCATTTTGCATTAATGATGTCCAGGGAGAATGTACCGAATGTACAGAATGGCTGAATTTGGTTGCCATTCTTATGACATTTTGCCACATTAAAAATCCATTTTCATTCTCTTAAGCATCAGGTATTGAATGTGTGTCTTTTGGGAATTTTTGTAACAAATAAATACTTTCTGAATCCTCAGAGAGTAAATTCCTGTCTCTCTGAGGTAGGTGTGAATTTTATATTGAGTGTGTCACCTCTGAGCAGTGTGCATCATCATTGTAGCTTACCCATATATAGCACATGAAATCAGCACGTATGTTACCTCTGTTCCACCGCGACTCAAGCAGGAGGTGGTTTGCTGAAGGTCACTCTGCAAGCTGTTGGGCAAGAGAGAAAACAGCCCACAGGTTTTCTGTTCAGCCACATTGTCTGATTTGGTGGAGAGCCATTTCATAGCAAGTGGCATGTAGGCTATTTGATGAGAGGTAAATAAGTCTTCTCCTATACTGTTAGATTTTGAGTATAAGGTGTCAGTTGTTAGTCATGATGAGTTCAGCTAAACCTGAATTTTTAACCAAGCAGTGTAAATCCAGCAAGACCAAAAAGCAGTAGAAAGTGTCCTTGAACATGAAGTCCTAAAAACACCACCAAATCAGTGAATATGCTGAATTAAAATGGACCCACAATGACCATTGAATCCAACTCCTGGCCCTGCACAAGCCCATCTCCAAGAGTCACACCATGTTCTTGAGAGCATGTTCCAAATGCTTCTGGAACTGTGTCAGGTTTGGTGCTGTGATCACTTCCCTAGGGAGCCTGTTCCAGTGGCAAACCACCCTCTAGCTGAAGAATCCTTTCCTGATATCCAATCTATACCTTCCCTGACACAGCTTCAGCACCATTCACTTTGGATAACTGTCACTGGTCAGCAGAGAGAAGAGATCAGTGTCTACCCCTCCCCTTCCCCTCACGAGGAAGTTGTAACAGCAATGAGGTCTCCCCTCTGTCTCCTCGTCTCCAGGCTGAACAGTGACCTCAGCCACTCCTGGTAAGGCTTCCTCTCAAAGGCCTTCACCATCTTCGTGGCCCTCCCTTGGACACTCTCTAATAATTTAATATATTTCTTATACTGTGGTAACCCCAGCACTGGAGGTAAGGCTCAGAGCAGAGGGGACAATCCCCTCCCTTGCCTGGCTGATGATGCTGTGCCTGATGCACTCCAGGACATGGGCGGCCCTTCTGGCTGCCAGGGCACTACTGGGTCATACTCAACTTGACATTGATCAGGACCCCAGGTCCCTTCCGTGGCACTGCTTTCCAACCTCTCATTCCCCACTCTGTCTGTGCAGAGTGCCATCCACTGTGCAGAATCCAGCACTTATCTTTGTGAAACTTCAAACAGTTGGGGATTGCCCAGGCCTCACTGCAGGGCCTCCCTGCCTTTAAGAGAGTCAACAGCTCCTCCCAATTTTGTACAGTATGAGAACTTGCTTAGTGTTTCTTCCAGTTATGCATCCGTGTTATTTTTGAAAATGTTGAAGAGCACAGGGCCAAGAATGGAGCCCTGCAGAACCCCACTAGTGACAGGTCACCAGTCTGATGTTGCTCCATTTGCTATAACCTTTTTTGCCCAATACGTGAGCCAGCTGCTCACCCATCACATGATGTCTTTATCCAGCTGTGAACTGGACATTTTGTCCAGAAACATTTTGAGAGAAGACAGTTTTGGAAGCTTTACTGAAATCCAGAAAGATTACATCAACTGACTTCCCTTGATCACCTAGGTTGGTTACCTTGTCATAAAAGGGAAATAAGTTTGACAAAGCAGGACTTTCAGGAAGCCATAGTGGCTGTGACCAACAACTGCATTGTCTTTCAGGTGCTTTTCAGAACTTCCCAGAATATTTTTTATGTGGTTTTACCAGACACTGAAGTGAGACTGTCAGGCCTGTTGCTTCTGGGGCCCTCCTTCTTGTCCTTCCTGAAAATGGGGACAATGTTCATCAGCTTCCGACTGGAAGCTGGGACATGCCCAGATTATCAAGATGGCTCAAAAATCATCAAGAGAGGCTTTGTGATGACATCAGCCATCTCTTTGAGGTTTCTTGGATGAATCCCATCAGGCCCCATAGATTGGCAGGGATCTAGCTGGAGCAGCAGATTTTGCACAATTTCAGGGTTGACTGGGATTTGATCATCCTTTCAGTCATGGTCCCCCAGCTCAGGGTACTGAGACCCCCTTGATCCATCATCCATGTTGAAGACAGAGGCAAAGAATGTTATAAACACCTCTGCCTTGTCTCTGTCCCTGTTTGTGACATGTTATATAAATGCTTTGATACTGACATACTCTCAGTTAATTACTGCCAAGATGATATTTTTTAGAAATCCTCTTCATTCAGATTGTCTGCAACCATCTTGGCATTAACTTGAAACTACAATAGATCTGGCTAGATTTAGTCATGATCCTTTTGTACTCAATAATAGATCTGCAACTTGATCCAGAAAAACTTTTAATTAAAATTAAAAAAATACAAATATATTCTTCCAGAATTGCTTTTTGAAGAATCTTTTAAGTAGAGGCAAACACAGTCATGAGGGAATGATACTGGTGACTGTTGGGGCTTAATTTAAAGTCTGTTTTGAAGAATTGAATGGTGTGATTGACACTGCAGGTAATATACTGAGCTGTAATTCACTGTGTTGTATTTAAATAATGATTTGTGCTGTTTAAAAGGAGATGCTCACTTCATTAATCTACATGGATTGACAGTGATGTCACGGATATGAATGTAAGTTATGTATCACATTTATTATTATGAGCTTTGTCACTTTTATTATGACAATGAAAATGAGGAAGAAGTCTGAAGAGGCCAGGATAAAAAACATAACCAAGTCCTGCTTGTGCGTGATTTGGGAATGCTCTTCAACCAAACACCCCCTTGGCCATATAATATTTATTACGCATTTTTTTGTCCTATCAAATTTCATTCTCTCTGAACTGCTTGGAAAATTTGCCTGCTGTGATGATAATAAGGTCTTCGAATATTAACTGTGTCTTAAATGATTTACGAAGCTTTGGAGTAAACAAAACACTTTTTTAAAATATGGGTAGGAATGGGTCTTTGTGATTTAAATAAAAAATATGAAGTCAGCATCAAAGACCCCAAACTAAGTGTAATGTCTTATTAGTACTCTGTATTTATTGTATCTGGGACCAGATGTAACATGAAGCTGATGTCACAGGAAAGTCACACTGTGTGACTGCAGTGTGACCTTCATGTCACTCTTCTGGAGCTTAGGAGGAGACAGTGGGAAGGGTTCTGTGAGGATCTGTATTCAATGTAGTTGGTCAGGGAAAAAACTAAGTATGGAAATCAGGCACTTTGTAAGGATGCCATGTAACTACAAAGTGTAAACACACAGAGTGTAAGCAGAGCTTTATGTATGACATGAAAGCTATTTATTTTGTTCTGTTAAGCTTTGGTAAGATATTGTAGAAAAGATGTGGACCAATTTCAGTCCAGAGGGAGACAAGAAAATCAAGCTGGAATCTGAGAAATGTTGCCTTATATTGGAGGTCATATTAGGAGATTAGTGTTATTAACCCTTGAGGGGGGAAGACCAAGGAGGACTTTAAATTCTCAACCATATAAAAATGGCATTGCATGGTGAGTATGTATTTAGTGTTTCTTCTGAACATCCAATTCAATGTGGCTAGCATAAAAAAAAAGTCTTCAGCAGCTCTATATTTCAAAGATACTTGTTACTGAGAACTTTCCCTGATGGAATATGGATAGGAAAGGGATTATTTTCAGGGAAATGGGACCTATTGCATGGTAATAGGCAGAAACTTTGAGCATGAAACTCGTTGAGGTCATGGGTCTACAGGAGAGGTTCCTTCCTGTGATGCACATGTGCTGGCCTTTCAACCTCACCTGTCCTCTCTGCAGACAGGGCTGAAAAGAGATTGTGGAGGTGGATAATTTGCATGCAGGAGTAGAGCAGGTGTGGGAAAGAAGGGGGCACAAGATACCAGATAAAAGGATGATCAGGAAAGATCCTGATTTTCAAAAATGGAGAAAATTGGAGTATGGTAAAAGTAACATAATTAAAGTCTTGATGTGCTGGTTGGAAGTTACATAAAAGGGAAGGTGAGAGAGGAAGTGACAAATGCAATACTTCTGATAGAAGGAGCAAAGAGGAAGGAACAGGGCTACCTACACAAGGAGACTGGAATGTCATGAGGGACCTGACAACTGGAAATTAGCATCTGCTGGCTGGTGAGAGTATGAGTGATTATGGAGTTTGCTCCTAAAGAAGTCAAATCAGGGCAGTTCAAGAGCTTGTGTTCCCATTCTCTCACAGAGTTGTTTATACTTTATTTCATAGTTTCTCAGACTGGAGGTAATTAGTCCTCTTGTTGGCAGGACTATTAAAATATATGTCCTCTGCTTTGGTTTCTGCCTTAGTATTTTTCAGATTACCTGTAACTGCTCTCAATCCTCCTTTAAAATGCAATGTTTTGAGATGGGTAAAATGGTTTGGGGAAAGGAAACTACAAAAACCAGATTTGTGATAGTCATTAGTAATTAAGTATCTTTGTTTATCTGTTTTCTGCTTTTAAGAGAAAAACATACCACCATTCCTCAAACAACAAATGCTGGAAGAGAAATATTTATTGAATGGATATCCAGTGAGCAGAATTAAGAGCAAAGAGCAAAGGAAAGTTTAGAAGACACTTGATGAATGATGTGGAAGTTACTTAGCAAGTTTTAGCATTGTTTTATAACTAGTTAAAACTAATGTATGTAACTCATGGACAAAAGAGCTAGTAAAGATTTCAAGGGGTTAAAGTGTCCTCCTGTCAGAAGATGTAGTATTTTGGAAAAACTACCTGTCAGTAATTTTTGTGAGAAAAATATCATGCTCTCCCCAGCCTTGGTTTGTGAAAATGAGTTATTTTACTCAAGGTCCCTGGAAAACTCAAGTTGGGTGAAGGGCTGTTTTTTGTAGTACTTGCTAGTCTTGGCCATACGACATTGCAAGAGCTGAGCAATTGCAGAGGGCCATTACAGTGGGAAGCACTGAGTGTCCCTGAACAGTGGACAGGGCCCATGGTTCCTACCAAAATAGTTTTTTTGCTGGATGTAGATGTGAGTTTGGTTAGATGAAACTCGCTTCAGTGTTTTGAAGTTCTGTCTGATTTTGTTAGTTATGAAGTGAAATTGTCTTTTAATTTCAGCACTAAGTATTAAGGTCTAATACCTATTTTCCTCTTCAGGCCACAAATCCTCTTCTACCTTTTAAAATTACTAGTTGACCTGCTTTGCACAAGGCACACAGAGTAGAGAAAAAAATCTCTTCTTGTGCTTAAATTTCCTTAACACACGTTTGATGTCCATTTAAAGAATAAGCTTACTCTTTCCTGAAGTGGTTTAGGTTTTGGGGGGTTTTATTTGGTTGGGTTTTTCTGTTTGATTTGAGAGGAAAAAAAGTCAACACAAAATACTGTCAACACAACAATACGGTCCAAGTCATCCTGGATTGTCTCTTTATGTCCACTGCACTGACTAATTGCACTGTACAGGCTGCCTACACCACAGAACAAGAAACACCTGAAGGGTGTAGTTTGTGGGAGTTCAATAAGCACTGGCTGAGTACAGAGAGGAGGCAAAGTGAAGGCAGTGTCCAAGGTCTTATGGTCTTCCTGGTCATGTGTGAAAAGTTTCCCATTCCATTCAGAAGCTACTTGCAGTGAAACAGTCTCATCCTCCTGTGGTTAAAACGCTGCTGTCCTTTCTCCTGGTTGGTCTTTCAATAGTTGCTCTACAGTTCAGCCAACTTTTCTTATGGCTGAGTGAAAGATTAATTAAAAAGGACCAGCAGTGTAAATTGCATATGAATAATAGTAGATAACTTACCTTAAATAAAATTTTATCTCATCTTTTGGAAATGGGTGTAAAAAGAAATGTATAACTTCTTTTCTTTTTTCTCCCAACAAACCTGGAAAAAAAAATCCATCTATTTCCAGTGTAAATTGTATTATAATATCTAGAGAACATCTTCCTGGCCAATACTTTACAGATTTCATATCATCCTTTTTATCTCTTACTTAAATCAGTACAGTAACTCTCTATTTTTGTGTGAATATTTTAAATGACTCACATTGTTGTTTTCCTGGGATTTGTTGCCATTTGGAGTTGAAAGCATTCCATTCCATTTTCTTTTGAGTCTGTAAGGTATTTTGACTAATGTTCCCATCCTGTGTCTTATTTTTCTGTAACTCGATTATGTACTGAAGTATACAGACAAGGTATAAAAAACTGAACCATCCTTAAAGTTATTATGAATTAATTGAGATGCTCACAGTCATAGAATGACAAGGCTGTTTAGGTTGGAAAAGACCTTTAAAATAATTGAGTAACATTAACCCAGCATTGCCAAGTCCACCTCTAAACCATGTACCCAAGTGGCCGATCTGCATGATTTAAATACCCCCAGGGGTGGTTACCAAACCTTGCTGGGTAACCTGTTACAGTGCTTGCCAAACCTTTTGGGGAAGAAATTTTTCCTAATATCCAATCTAAACCGCCTCTGGTGCAACTTGAGGCTGTTTCTTCTTGTGGAATCCTGTGGGTTTTGCAGATGAGGCAACACTATGGTTAACTTGTTTTGAAAGTTTACTCCATCACATGGGAAATTCTGCATGTGCATGAGACAGAGTATCATGTATATTCTTTGATTCTCTCTCTGTGCTCTCAGTCCCCAGTGTGCTGACTACTGTCAGCTATTAATGATGATTTTTTTTCCCCAATACAAATGCAGGACACTACTGTTTACTACAAGTAACTTGTGTGTTGTAGTTTGCTTTTAAGGAAAAGTGAAAAATAACTTTATCTGAAATGCAGTCTCATTTTGCATTTCACTGTTTTTTCCTTGGGCACACATAGATCTGTGTCTAAACACTGGGGAAGTAGTAGCACTTAGGGAAATACAAACAACTCACTAATAAAGTGTGTAATTGGAAAAGTTGAAACTCATTTAAGAAAAATGATGGACCCAATAATAAAGAATTAAGTGGAATATGTTGACTGACAACTAGCATGCAGCTGCTTCCAAATTTCTATCTTACGCTTGTAACAGACAATGCTTAAAATGACTATAATAGCAGAAAATTGGATGAAGATAATGCTTCTGTCTTTGTTCATTTATATTCTGCTTTTGCAGCACTTTTGATATAGCCATCCTGTCCTTTTATACTCAGCCAATTTGTCTGTTATTGTTTGTGTGAGTTCGGCTTTTTCTTCTTGTGGAAAAGCAGAACATAATGTTTTCGGAGGAGAGAGGGAATATATATTTTTTTGAAACCACCATTAGTCATCAGGGGACTTAAGCTGTTTGGAACCTTGAAGTTTTTTTTGAGTTGCTACTTTTCAAAGTTGAAAAGTTTAGCAGGCAGACCATGATGGTCCATAGCATCTATTTACTGGAATTGAGAACAAATGAAAAGTAAAATGTGGCAATTTAGAAGTCAGTTCTGTGGAGCTACTAAATATTGTACAGCTGAAATCCCTTTTGACTTTCTCATACAGACAAGTTCATGTATGTGGAAAAGCTGCAGGACAGAATTCTGCAGGTGGCATGAACTGAATCAGTCTCATCAGCTGAAGTGGTTCAGATAAACTTGGATTTTATCTTTAGAAACAGCCATTTTCATGAACAGAGGGGATTGAAAGCTGGATAAGCATTGAATGGACTTTGTTAAAATACATATTTACAGTAATAAATGTTGCTATTTTTCATATATTAGGGAAGAAAGAGGTATGATCTAAGTGATGAACTGTAAGTTAGTGATGAACTGTAAGTTAGTGCTAGAAATAATAAATTAATGCCTCTTTTTGGATATTCTGATCATCTACAATATATGAGGTATGTGTGCTGGTTTGATTCATTTTTATAGATTCAACATCAATATTTTGTGTCTAATTTTGGGTGTGTTTACACCCTTTTATTCTGCACTCGCATGTTTGTGTGAAAAGAACAATTGCAGAGTCACAGAACGGTGGGACTTGGAAGGGACATCTGGAGATACCTAGTCCAACCTCCCTGCCACAGCAGGTACATTTCCAGCAGGTTGTGCAGGACAGTGTCCAGGCTGGTTTTGATAATCTCAAGAGACTCCACAGCCTCTCTGGGCAGCCTAATTGCTTAATACTTCCATCTGCTAAAAGACTTTCCTAGACTGTGCACATACATCAGGGAATGTTGAAATATTAAACTGTTGGAACAGATTTGGCAAAAATCAAAGGCTTTTTTCTGGTAAGATTTTTTTTTTTTTAACTTCAGAATAAATAAAATAGGCCAGAATATAACTAGAAAAGTTTGGGAACTGTCTTTTAAATATGAGTAAATCTTTACCATAATAGATATATGGTGTTCTAGCAATATAAGTTGTTATGATGGTACACATTTTCCCTGAAATTTTAATTGCATATTCATCAAGGAACTGATTTAATGAAGCACTTAAGAATAAGCTTAATTATAAACTCGTGAATAGTCATACTGTCAGTTTTATTTTAAGATCGTGAATTTATTGTGCTCAGTAGCTTTGTTGATTTTTGAGGCACGGAACACACTTTGTTATTGTACTTAATTGTTTTTTCTTGTGTGGAAAAAAGTTTGTGGAAATTAATGTTTTTTGAGGACTAATTTTGTGTGGATTCTACTAATGTCCCAAATTCTTTTGTAACAGTGTTGTTGAGAAGGTGAGCAGTGGAGGAGGGACAGGTGCCATGCTCCTGAGCAAATATGACATTTTAAAAAGCTGAATGTGCTGATTTGATACCTCATTTTTAGCATTAGAGGCAATTTAGGAAGATCTTGTAAACAATTCTGTTGTAGGGTAGATTTTCAATTTCAAACACTTTGCCTCTAAAAATCTCAACACGTTTTTGGTGTGGTTTTGTGCCTTTTTTTTAATGAGTTCATGTCAGTCCCCTTAAATGAATCTTGTCAGGACATGGGGCCGTATTTCCAGTATTTCACAGGAACAGCAATAGAACCAGATAGTCTAAAGCCAGTTCATATCTCTGCTATTTTTAGCAAAAAATGTTTGGTAAAGTAACTATGTCTTCAGGTTGAAAAAAGATTTTAGTTCTGAATCAATCTTTGCTACAGAGAGACTTGGCTTTTTGATCTTCCTAAGGAACCTCTTTAGAAGTAAGAGAGCTTTGAATTCTGGCAGGTGACTGACAGACAGTGAAGAAGAGGCACAATGAAGTTTATGTTCCAGAGAAATCCAGTCATCTGAAAGGTCAGTTGAATTGAGGGTGGGAATAAACATTTTCCTGCTAATGCATTTTTAAAACATAAGTGATGTCAGCAAATAGTTCTGGAGAAATGTATTATAGATGTCTTGAGGTGATTCATGAGTCATTATCTGATGGCTCTTTCGAAGATGAAAAGGCAAGAAAAGGAAAGGATGCTACTTGCCATGTTCTAAAATTCAGATTAGATGATGCCAGGGAAATGGCATAAACACTGATTCAAAAAATATTTTTTTTGCATCTCTTTCCTTTAAGTAACTGCAAATGCTGCTTCAGAACTTTGGGCACATTTATTGTCAGGAAAGTCATCGAGATGATGAGTTTACAG
This sequence comes from Hylia prasina, assembly GCA_013397195.1. Taxonomy (NCBI): domain Eukaryota; kingdom Metazoa; phylum Chordata; class Aves; order Passeriformes; family Sylviidae; genus Hylia; species Hylia prasina. The sequence continues at coordinate 4,838 of VYXD01002180.1, read as the reverse complement.
ATGCTGTATGACACGGTAGTAGGGGTGAACCCCAGCACCTAGACTGTACAGTTTGAGATGGAAAGTTTCATGTGGCATCCAGGATAGTGATTCTTATCTCCCTGCTTACTGTCTGTGAATTTTTTAGGAATCCAGCACATCATATGCTGATATGAAGCTTTTATGTCACTTCTGTACTAAATTGATTATAGCATGCACTTATAATAAAATAAATGGTCTGATATCAGGAGTTTTAATTGTAAAACTTTGACAGGGAAATATTTTGAGAGTACCATAAACCTAGCCTGTTGTAAAATCTCCCTGGATATGAGAGCAAATACTGACTGGTTTTCCACTTGGAGCACTCTGATTCAAGAGATTAATCAAGTTGGCCAGTGTAATAGCCTTGTAAGAGATGAAATTAAAGAAAGCACTGGATCTCAAATTCCTTGTTGCTATCTAAATCAGAACAGGATTTCATCTGCAAGTAAGAGTTTATAGCCTGTATCCCTTCTGTATTGCCCGCATTGATGTAGTTTTGGTTATGTTATTCAAGCTAACTGTTATACTGTCAGCTGAAGAAATATACTTTACTCCTCTTATCTGTGCTCTCAAATTTGGCATCAGTCTGTTGAGGCATTTATGCTCAAGCAACTTTGATTGTTGTGCAGCTTCTTGTTTTGGCTATTTTTAAAGCCCAATACCATGTTCTTTTTGCAGGCTTCACAACTACCCAGCTTTGCACAAAAGGGACTGTTCCTTTGTGATGCTGCTGCTGATCCCTGACAGATTGTGTATGTGTTTGTGTCCAAGTTTAGCTGAGTAAAAACCTGGCCTACTTTCTAAAGATTTTTTTCAGGTTGTAATAAATGTGCCAAATTTGGAAGCAGAGAAGATTGTTCAGGATGTCAAATTTGCATGCCAATACCTGGAGTGCATTTGCAGATCATTAGGGCTTCTTAGCAGTGCTGGATTGTCTGGCTTTGGTGCTGTACCTTCAATGTCACCTGCTGCTTTGGCAGTCAGTTTCATAAGAAAACTATGAAGACTTGCCACATAACTTTTTGCATCTTTGAAACTGAGAAAAAATGTTTTGTGCCACAGAATCATTATGACTGGGGAAGACCTTCAAGATCATCAGATGACCAAATACCACCATGCCCACTAAACCATATCACAAAGTGCCACACCTGCTTAAGTGTTTTTCAAACACTTCAAGATAGTGACTCTAACACTTCCCTAGGGGCCTTTTCCAATGCTTAACCACTCTTTCAGTGGTTAAGCTTAATCATATTCACTTGCAGGGAAAAAAGGAGGCTCTATTTGCTCTTGTTCATATTTTTTTTTTTAATTTAACTTTTAAAAATATTTTCTCTTTTCTGAAAAAGTAATATTTATTTGTCTTTAAGCAGTCAGGAAGCACTTCTGCTTCAGATCAGATGCCCAAGAGGCTAGAAATGAGTCACAGGCCAGATCCCTAGTTCACGTAAGTTTGGATGAAGTAAATTGAGTGGTAATAAATTAAACTGATTCTATACTCTGTGCAGATTTCCTTTTAACTATATGAAATCCAAAAGTCTGTTTATTCCCGGACATTTCCAACATGGGGAGATGAATGAAATCTCTTGAACTCAAGGATTCATCTAATGTTGAAACTTTTCTAGTTTCATCTGTGATGGATAGTGTTATCTGAAATATCTTTTCCTGTAATGACTAATTGCACATTAAAATACTAACTCTTCAGTCCTACTCTTTTAAGGAAATAGGACAGTCCTGCTTTTTGTCCTTTAATGGTGCTGAAAGGCTTCTAAAAGTTCTTCACAAGTTTTTAGAAGAATTTCAGAATTCTCAGGTACAGCCCATACTAACTTTTTGCTAAAAAAAGGTGTTTTCATCTGTGTTGTGTGTATCTAATGCACCTTGAAAGGAAAACGTGATCTACCCAGAAACAGCATGCAGCTTTTATAAACTTTGATTGCATTATGAATTTGATGTTGATTGTTAATATGATCCTCAACTGCATTGTAGCTTCTTTGTTTCATTGTTGAATATTTTTCTCTATTAATCCTTAATTTAGGATTTTTCCTGCTTGATTTCAAGGTTTTTGTCAGGTACATAAGATGAATTGTGTCAAATCAGTCATTAAAATAAAACAGCGCCACATCACAAAAAGTAACCTATTTGAAATTTGATAGAAATACGTATGATGATAAAAATTTGACCTCAGCTCATTTTAGAGGTAAGTGTAGATGGACAGATTGTATTGGCAATGTTATAAGTGTCTGTACTTGTCAGCATGTAAAATATGCTAGAGGGGATAGATGGCTGTGTCCTTAGTTTATGGTTGCCATCTGGTACCTATTCTCCTTTGTAATTTCTCCCTACAGCTTCATCCTGTGCCCTTCAGCATAACAGCAGATCCAGCTCTTTGGGACATGCTTTCCTGCTACAATAAAAATTCTCAAAAGCATGTAATTGGGCCTCAAAATTACTTTGTATTTAATTAAAGAAATAAGTGCTCTAACATTCTCACTTGGCAGTGCTACTGACTATTTCAGTGGGCAAGGGAAGGGCTACAGATGTAATTTATCTGGACTTCTGTAAAGCCTTTGGCACAATCCCCCACAACATTCTTCTCTCAAAGTTGGAGAGAGATGGATTTGATGAGTGGACTGCTAGGTGGGTAAGTTGTTGGATGCTTGCATGCAGGGGCCTGTGGTCAGTGGCTCAGAGTTTTGTTAGACATCAGCGACAAGTGGTGCCCTCAGGGGTTCTTAATAGGACCAGTGCCATTTACTACCTTCATTAATGACAATGACCAGAGAATTGAGAGCACCTTTGGCATATTTTCAGGTGATACCAGGCTGAGTGGTGTGGTTGGTGTTCCTGAAGGATGGGATCCATCCAGAGGGACCTGGATAGTCTTGAGAAATGGGCCCATAGGAATCTTATAAACCTTAATAGGTCCAAGTGCAAGGTGCTGCACCTGGACTGGGGTAACCCCCGTATCAGTTTGGGCTGGGAGATGAACAGATGGAGAGCAGCACTGCTGAGGAGGACTTGGGGGTGCTGGTGGGTGAGAGCCTGGACATGATCCAGCCATGTGGACTTGCAGCCCAGAAAGCCAAACGTGTTCTGTGCTACATCAAAAGCAGCGTGACCAGGGTTTGTTCAGCCTGGAAAAGAGAAGGGTTTGGGGTGGCCTAGTTTCAGCCTTCTAGGACCTGAGGGGAGCCTGCAAGAAAGCTGGAGAAGGACTGTTTTAAATAACATGTAGTGACAGGACAAGGGAGAATGGCTTCATACTGAAAGAGAGTAGGTTTAGACTAGATACTAGGAGGAGGTTCTTTGTTGTGATGGCAGCAATACACTGGAACAGGTTGTCCAGAGAAGTTGTGGATGCCCCATCCCTGGTGGTGTTGAAGGCTGGGTTGGATGAAGCTCTGAGGACCCTGCTCTAATGGAAAGTTTTCCTGCCCACAGCAAGGCAATTGGAACTGGATGATCTTCAAGTTCCCTTCCAACCCAACCCTTTCTATGATTCTTTGCTCAGGTATAAGAATTATTGCATGTTAGATTTTCTTGTGCTTTTTAGATCATGTATGACACACTACTTTATCCAGATCTATATCTTACTATATCTTCTGGTTCTATTATGGTATATCCCAAAAAGAATAAATGTAAGGTCCACCTGAAAGCTTTTTGGCTCAAGATTTGTCTGAAGGTTGGAGTAAGAGATGGGAAAGTTTTCATGTTTGTCATTGCTGTACTGACTGAGTGTACTGAGTGTGGTAGGGAGGGGATTGACCTTCAAAGAGTGTGAGCTCTTGGAATAGTGTCTGAGATGTGCAGAAGATACTGATTGATATGGAGCACAATGCACCAGGCTGGTGCTTGACTGGGAGCTGTCTGAACGAGTGCTACTTCCACAGAAAATGTGTTGTGCAACACACAATATCAGCCTACTTTAACAAAGAAATTGTGTTTCTATAGCCTGACTGTAAAAATAATAAGGGTACATATACATATGTTTATAAAGATTCCTAAAAAGTGTGCCACATTAACAGGTGGTTGAGAAAACACACTTTAAAATAAAAAAACCCAAAACAAAACAAAAAACCCTGAAAAAAATATTATATAGCAGTATTCAGAGCATTGCATCTGGTTCTTGGTTTGCTTTACCTTGAAATGTGAGTAATTGCTTTTTAAGAGGGGTTTTGGTAGTAGGGGTATTTTGTTTGTTTTGTTTTCTTTTGTTTTGGGCTTTCTTTTTTTTTTTTTTTTTAAGAAAGATTGGAGAACCTTGGTGTGTAAATAGTGACTTTTCACTACTTAGCCATGTTTCTCATAGTTCTGATCTTACTGTTATGTCCCTAATTTGCGGAAGTGTTCATGTATCTGGTTTTGATTGGCAGGTCAGCTGATAAAAACAAGTTGTCGTAAAATATCTATGTTGCCAAGTCTTCTTTTTTCCTCCTCATTTTTACCATTAGCAGATGACTTTCTGTTATTCTTGGCATGCATAGTGTTCATTTTTGTGCCTGATGTTTGGTGCCTTTGTTAATAACAGGACTCTTTATAGGTTTTTCTTACTGTGATTCATGTGAGTTTTAATATTTGGAACTTCTTTATTAGGTTGCTATTTTTAAGCAACCCAGAACTCTGGCTTTTTTTGCAGCTTGTTATTTCTTTCAGGAGGGAGAAATGAGAAGGCTCTAGTGTACTGTTGACTTGAACTCTTTAAAAATATTCAGCTTTGAAGCAATAACTGACTTGAATAGATTGCCTACTTAGCAGTATGGGATAGACCTATCCTTTAATACTATTGAATTTCTTGAAGCATTGCTTAGTTTAGAAAG
>VYXD01002179.1:75332-99003 GCA_013397195.1 Hylia prasina | reverse complement strand
CAGCCCCAGAGGGGACAGCCCGCCCGCACTCACCCTGCAGTGGCCGGCGCCGGGCCGGCAGTCGCTGAGCAGGGGCGCGGTCCCCGGGAGCCCGTCTTGGCGGTCCTCCCGCAGAACGCTGATCCGCTGGGCAGTCAGGGCCGTGGGCCAGTAGAACCTGTTCTCCGGCACCTCCCCGCAGAGAGGGTCCCCGGGCTCGAAGCTGTGGCGCAGGAAGCGCCGCGAGTGCTCTTTGGCCGGGGGCTCCAGCTCCTGCCCGTCCTCGAACACTTGCTTCAGCACTCGCCCGCTGTAAGCCGAGGATATCTTGAACCTCACCTTGCGGGGCCGCCCCTCGTGCCGCTGGCTCGGCTTCTTCTGGGGCTCGTCCATCCTTGGGACTTCAAGCTGCAGGTCCTGGAGATCAGCCCCGAGAGCTCTGGGTCCAAAAGAAAACACTTCCAGCTTCCCCCCGCCACGTGATGTATAATTCAGGGTTTCTAGTAGTTCCTCTCATCTTACAGCAAAACTGACACCACCGCATTAAATATTGATAGAAATTCACAAAGAGAAAATATCACTGGTAGTGAAGTCCAAGGCAGGTTGGTGAGTGGGGGCCAGACTGGACGCCACAGGAAGAAAGGAATTAACCTGGCAGGAGAGGATTAAATATGAAACTCTACCCACGTTTCTGAAACCATGGAAATGTTTCTGCCACGTGCTGTGATAAGAACTACCCCAAATACATCATCCCAGTAGCTCATAATTTTCTGACAAGGTAAAAAGTTAAAAAGACAAATTCAGAGAAAAAGCAATCCAGCCTCACAAATTACAAATGTGAAAAATTCCTCTCCCATTCTCACACTGAAACCCTGAGAGCACAAAGCTCAGTTTCATTTTAATCTACAGGTTGTGAGATCTAATTAAGATATTCTCTCATTAGTGCTCAATCCCTATTTGTAATTCTTGATGCCTTTTAGGGTCTTTTGCACCATTCTGGGTTTGATTTCCATTTTTAGGAGACAGTCATCACCTCATGCAGCCCCAGCAGAGGGACTTCTTTTCCCCAGCACTCCCAAGCCTCGGTGTCCAGGCAGCCAGCCCAGCCAGGCAGCTCCTCCTCAGAGATCCCACCCCTCACCCAAAGCTGGTGCCTCTCTGGCCTCGTCCCTGTCACAGTGGATTTGGTGCCTGTGCCCACCCCAGCTGCATCTCGAGCTCCTCTGACCTTTCCAGGGGTAAAATAAAGAATATGTGTGCTACAAAACACATCTACAGGTAACTGCTGCCTGGGCTTTAAACATCTCCCAACACCTACTTGAATCACATAGGTCCCCAACAGGAGTTAAAATCTTTTTTTTTTTTTGAGTTCCAAGATTTCAGTACATATCCAGCATTACACATCAAGTGGGACTCTGCTTGGCAGGATGTAGGCAGAGAGCTTCATTTAACTTCTTTCAGTTCAAACCCAGCACTGTTAAAACTTAATTCTCTCAATAGGTTAATTCATTATGTCTTCTAGAAGTTTGTTAATGAAATGCTAGGATGACAGTTTAGAAGCTGCCTGCTAATAATTGCGCTGCACAGACCTTGCAGCAGCCAAACAGCTGCCACAAGCAGTTTCAGTCATGACAGACTGCTCTGAGGGTCCCTTGGGCTGCTGGAAGCCTCATCACAAGGACGTGTAAAAATTGTTTCTTGTACCAAGAGAACAGGCCTGAGCATGCCTGGGTGAGCGCCCAGCCCTGGAGCTGCCCTGGGCACCTCCACAGCCCTGGTGTGGTGCTGAGGGCAGCTCCATCCTATCTCACACAGGAGAGCCTCACCTGGCATGAAAACTCTGATCTGCATGGATCACGCTGGGCTCTCGCTGCGTCCATTGGAAGCCTGATCCAGCCATTCCACAGTGCACCCCACTGCATCAGGCCTCAGAACTGCTGCTGCTCAAAGGGTGCCCAGCAGCCACAACCCGACACCAACGGCACTGCCTGAGATGATGCCTCACGTGCAGTTCATTTTCTTGTGATGGAGGGAGCAATAGACACAAACGGCACTGCCTGAGATGCCTCTCGTGCAGTTCATTTTCTTGTGATGGAGGGAGCAATCGACACCAACGGCACTGCCTGAGATGATGCCTCTCGTGCAGTTCATTTTCTTGTGACGGAGGGAGCAATCGGGCAGGAGAGGAGGTTCAAAGCAGCAGTGAGAGAGCAGAGCACGAGCAGCACTGCGAGCACAGCACAGCAGCTGGTGGCTCTGCTGTTACTCACAGGTGCTGCCACAGCTCGGGTGCTCCTGGCCCTGCCATGGTGCCGCTGGAGCAGCCCATCCTCTGTGGGTTCAGCCGGGCACGGCCAGCCCGCAGCTCCTGCCCGCCCCTGCCCTGCAGCCAAAGCTCCCCATGCCACCCGGGCCAGGACACAGAGGGGGCCGCTCATCCCTCACTGCCAGAGCCACAGGCTTCTTTTGTGTCCATGTACCGGTGACTCTTGCTAAGGAAAGATCCCAAACGGCCCCATTTTGCATTTCTCAGCTGTTCTGAACACCTCGAGCCAATGTTCCCACATTAAATATCCCAAACAGGGACTTTCCAGGGCGTGTTTGACGAGACCACCCCCAGTGCCACCTGTGACCCCTGCAGCCCACAGGGTGCGGGGTGCTCAGCCTGGGGGTGGCACAGGCGGGGGTACAGGAGCTCTGGCACAGGTGGGCGCACGGGAGGAGCCCTGGCACGGGTGGGGGCACAGCCCTGGCACGGGTGGGCGCAGGATGGAGGAGCCCTGGCACGGGTGGGCGCACAGCCCTGGCACGGGTGGGCGCACAGCCCTGGCACGGGTGGGCGCACAGCCCTGGCACGGGTGGGCGCACAGCCCTGGCACGGGTGGGCGCACAGGCAGAGCCCCCGCAGCTCCCGGGGCCAGCAGGGGTTTGTTTCCAACAGCCTGCACGAGCCTTACTAAAAATACAACAAAAATAATTGTGCATTCACCAGTGAAATCATTAAGCTGCACGACCCAGATCATCACAGCGCTGTATTTGAGTGCAGACTCCGTTCCATTTTAATGACACCTGAGCTCCCGGCGTGGGGCCTCTCCCGCCGCCCGCAGCCGGGGGCTCAGGGGCTCTGCACAACAAAGGGCCAGCCCTTGCCCCGGGCAGCGCAGCGGCTGCATCGGAGCTATTGCTGCAAAGCTGGGGCTGTACAAAGCAGGCCCGAGCTGGGCTTTAAAGGCGTGTTTCCACCTGCAAGTTTTGCTGGAAAAACACTTTGCTGCTTCCTTATAGCAAGCACTGCTGCCCGCCTTCCCCTGCGCGGGGAGAGGATGGGGATGAGCATGGGGCTTTCAGCTCACATCGCTGCCAGCACGCAGCAGCCCAGAGAGGCGCCGGGACACCAGGGGTGTTTCCCAACGCCGTGTGACAGAAGGAGCACGGCCTGGGAGGGCATTCACAGGCAGCCAGCACAGCCACCACTCCCTCCGGCCTGGCAGCCTGCACCTGGATTGCATCATTCCTTGTGCCAGCAGATACTGGCATCTGCAGCTAGAAGTGAACCTCAAAAAATACAAGTATTCTGCTAACTACTGCTCGGGAGTTCTATTCAGCAGCACTTAGACAGTCTAGGCTGAGACGGTTTTGTACTAAACCTGTCCACATGAGCCAACACAAAGCTCTGCTTCCAGCTGTCTCCAGTTGATACCTGCCAGCAACCCAGAGCATCTGTAATCTTTTATCCAACATTAAACATCACATTTTTAAATTAACAGTTTTAAAATGTGAAGGATTTTTTAAATATGAGCTGCCCCAGCCAGACCGGATGGGTCATGGAGTGCTCAGGGCTGGCTTTGTCATGTTCAGGGTTTGGTACCAAGGTAGGTACCTAATCCATCCCCCACCCCAAAGCAGCCTGGTCAGTGTTCCAGCCCCCACAGAGATGCACAGAATTTGCTGAGTGTCAGTGGCAGAACACAGACACAAAGAGCAGCACGCAGAAGCTGCAGTGGGTGGCACCTGCACAGGCAGCCCTGGCACTCTTTGCCCTAACGCTGCTGTTTCCAAATCAAGGAAACCATTGCAGGATTGGCTCGGGTGTAAGCTCTCATGCTCAGGCCAGGATGCACTGAGGTTTGTCTCCAGAGGAAGCAACCTGACCCACACCAAGCATTTTTGGCATTCCTGGCCACCATCATCCTCTGCCAGGGACTTACATAGATATGCTTGAAGTGCTGGGCGGGTGGCTCATTCGTGCTGTGAAATGCAGGGGCAGGCATAGATCCTGTGAAAAATCCATGGAGCTGAGGCAGGAGTTTCCTTCCCTCCCAGTCAGAGCACAGCCCTGTCTCTGGGCTGTTCTCTCACTCACTCTCAGCCCGTGCATCCATCGGCAATCAGGCTGATCGCTCACTGTCAGCCCTGGATCAGCAGCCCCCACCACTGGCATTCCCAAACATCCCTGCTGTACCCAAATTCCTTGTTCCAAAGAGGGCTGAGCCTGCCATCAGCATACGCTGCCCAGGCCCAGGGGCTGGGACACAGCGGGAATGAAAGCAGCGGTGCTGTGGAGGGGAGCAGCAGGGCAGGGGACAGGGGAGCAGCGGGGCCGGGGACAGGGGAGCAGCAGCCTGGTGCACACAGCAGCCAAAGCCAGCACCACCGGGTACGGGTTTGGCTCAGGGCTGGACTCTCTGATGCAAACATCTGACAGCTCCTCAGGAGTCCTGAGCACCCGATTAGGTCTGAACCAAGGTGTGAGGTCATGCTGCATCACCTGCCTTCGTGAAGGGGCGGACAGGGTTTCCTTGTGTGCTCAGCCTCCCGTTTTCACAAAAATGCCCAAGTCACAGGTTATTTAAAATTCTGGATGCTTTAACCCTCCTCTGAGCTGGATTCACAAGTCATGAGGGTGCACAGACACAGAGCTACATGTACACACCTTTGCACACGCCGTGAGTTCACGGGACTCCTTCTTCCCGGAATCCAAGCTCTAAGGTTTCCTTGTGCCGGCACAAGGCAGGGCCCGCTGCACATTCCTGCAGGATGAAGTCAGCGGGAGTGGAGGACGCCCAGCACCTCCGGGAGAGCAGGCGGCCCCGTGAGGAAAGCCAGCTTACTCTGCGCCTACCTAAGGAAGCACGAAAATCCTGAAATCACAAAGAAACAAAGGGGGAAAAAAACAGGAAACAGGGCTTCAAAGAGGGGAATTCCCAGGTACTGAGTATTATCTATGGACACAGCCCTCCCTGGGCTTCTGCCGAGAGCAGCAGCACAGCCTGGGACCAGAGCCCAGGAGAACCTGTGTGCAGTGGGCAAGGAACAGCCCCGGGAGCACGTGGGATTGCTGGATAAACCCACCTGGAAGCGAACCCGAGGAGCTCTGCTCTGCCCTGCAGGCATGGAAGCTGCTCTGCCAGCACAGGGCACCGCCAGCACAAGGGCTCAAGCCCCCCCTGTGCTCCCAGTGGGCTCAGGAGCAGCCTGGCCCTGCTCCCCAGACCTCCTCCCAATGGAGCACTGCCCTGCAAGCAGGAGCTGTGGGAGAGCTGAGACTGAGCCTCGGGGCACAGCATGCCCAGAGCAAGCAGCAGTGGGAAGCTGAAGCAGCCTCTCCCCCAGCAAAGCAGCAGCACAGCTGCAGTGCTTTAGTCAACACTCACCCCTCCAGGCTGCCCCTCTTGTTCTGCACCATCCCCTCTGGAGCTGGGTTTATAACCTGCTGCAGCACTCACTGGCGGCCAGAAGCACCTGAGAGCACTAAAGGTGATGCAGCTTGCGAGCAGTGGGGTCATTTCCATGTGTTTAATCAGGGAACTGTAGCCTGACGTTTTCTGCAGTCAAACCTACCTCGAGAGCAGCTTCTGTGTTCAGGTGCATACTGCTTGGAAACCCTGATTCCATGTCTTGGAGAATTAAAACTGCATCCCTGCAGGTTCGGCACATTGGGCAGAGCCCAGGGCAGGATGCTGTGCTTGGTGCTCCGTGGTTCTGCTCTGCACTGCAGGGAAAAAGGACGAGTGTCCCAGAAATCCCAGAGCTGGTGGGGGGCACTGGGCACTGTCTGCTGAGCAACAGGGGCTCACAGGCAGCTTCAGCTCCCAGAGGAGGGGCAGGGGCTGCCCACTGCCCCCTCTCCCTGTGAGGAAGCTCCAGCCCTGGGCCGTGCAGCTCAGGGGGGTCAGAGCTGGTTTTGTGTCTGCCCCAGGCCTGGTGTCAGCTTTAATCACCCCCATCCCATTGCTCCCAGGTGCAGGGACCAGGCTGCAGCAGGAGGAAGTGGAGGAGCAGAAGGAGGTGGCCTGGGTGACATCCCCAGTCACAGGAAGGACACATCCATCCTCTCTCTATTGCTCAGCCTGGTTCCACCGCCAACTACTCCTAATGACACCTCAACAAACACACAACAATCTGTCTTCATGAAAATCAGTGAATAAATTTAATTTAAAAATACTTTTCTATTTCTGGACAGGCACCACTCTGCTCCAGCTACTTCAGAATCAGCTGAAGCCTTCCCAGTACCCAACAGCCAGACTGCACAAGGCTGTGATGGCAAAACACAGCCTTCAACCCTCTGTGAGCTCCCCTAACCCCTCCTCTCTAGGAAGTGTAGATGGGGTCTCAGTGTTTGGCTTCTGTCCTCCAGCTGGTGTGCATGTACCTCATGAAGGGGAAGAGAGGAGAAGATTCTGGAACACACAGTTCCCCAAGGGTTTGTCCCTGTGGGTGCTCCTGGGGCTGCGCAGGCACTGGGAGCAGGGAGGTGGTGGCTGCTGGTGCTGCCCAGCACAGGACACCAGGCATTGCTTTGAGAGGTGGAAAATCTCAGAGAGGCTTTCTCTGCTGGCTGCAGGTCTGCACACTCTGCACATCCCTGCAGAGTCACGCTGGCCTAATTATGTCTTCAAGCAAACACAATTTATTTACTAAATGTTCTGGGTTCTGCCGCCGCACACTCAGAGCCCATGGCCACGGCCTGCAGGCACTGTCCAGGAGCAGCCATCCCAGGGACAGGGACACTGCCAGGGACAGCAGCCCCATCCTGGCCCTTGGGGCCTGGAGACACAGGCAGGTCCTGCCATTCGCCCCTTCCAGCAGCAGCACTGGGCACCGTGTTTGTGGGTGGGTAGGAGGATGAGCTGCCAGCTCAGATCTATAATCTGGAGCAGCTTGTAAGAGGCACCCCCTCTCCCTGCCCTCCAGGAGCTAAAAACAGCCTGAAAGGTCCCTCTTCCCCCGGGAAGGAGGCATGTGGCATCCACTTGCATGGTGCAGAGTGGCTGAGGCTTTTTATACCCCTGGAGGTGCTGCTGTGTGTGCCTTCCCATGGCACACACAGCCCTGGCTGCAGCAGGGCTGCAGTGGCCACTGGCTCTGAGCCTGCAGCCAATGCAGCCTGGCCCTTAAAGACCAGGAAAGCTGAAGAGCACTCACCAAACACATCTGATGTTGCAGCATCACTCGTTAACCAGTGTGTGCCCCACCAGCCCCACACATCACCATATGACAGACCAAGCAGCACCAAAGCAAAAGGAAACTTGAGATGGAACAGAGTGAGGTTATTGGTTCCTGGCATTTCCTGAAGATGCTTGTCAACATTTAGTTTAGCCAAATGGCCACTATATTACAGAAATACAGAAATATTTTGTGTTGACATAATCATGATCTTGGGGGGAGAACTTCTGCAAAAACACATTAACCTGTTCCACACTGTATTTCTGAAGATTCCTGAGAGTAGGGCAGGGGCAGCTGCAGCCTGACGACGTTATCTGAGACATCTTTGGATTCAGTCTTGTCCTCTAGTACTTGTGGCACTCTTATGTTGAAAACACAGGGCTGAAACACGGCAAGGTTTGTAAGGAAAATGGCTGTGGACCTTAACTGCCCCTCCTGCTCTCCTTAGGCAATCCATCAGTACGTGCGAGCGGGCAGACCCGAGACAGGAATTCAGCTGATAAAGGGAACGGAGTGTCAGGTACCTGAGATGGTCCCTGGCCTCCCTTGCCAAAGCCAGCGCTCGCTGGGCGGGAAGGGGCCCTGGGGCCCCTCTGGCTGCTGCAGGGCTCAGGTCTCACGGGCTGGGCTCGCACAGGGAGCAGCTCTCAGGCCTCACGGGCTGGGCTCGCACAGGGAGCAGCTGCTGCTGCCCGTGCTCAGCACCCGGCTGTGCTCCCCTCGCCCCAGCACCAGCCCACTGCCGACCAGCTTGGAACTGGGAAGGCTGGGAGCAGCTGGAGCGCAGGTGACGGTCCCAGAAGGGAGGCAGAGGGTCAGCCCGGCCCCGCCGAGGCTGTCCCGGTGCCCCCGGTCCCTCGGGGCCGCTGCTCTCCAGGCGAGCATCCCCAGGAAGGCGAGCCCGGAGCGGTCGGTGCCCGTCTGGAGCACCCGGCGCAGGAAGCCGGGCCCGGGCCGGGTCTGGCCCAAGCTGCTCCCGCAGCAGGCCCGTGCCAGCCCCCGGTGCCAGGGCTGCCCTGGGCCATCGCGCTGCAGGCCCGGGCTTGAGCCCCGCCGGGCGCCCGGCTCAGCCCGCAGCCGGGGCCGAACAGGTTGGGCGGCTCCGGGCCGTGGGAGGAATAATCGCTTGGGGTTGATTCAGCGAGCTGAGGCAGCCAAACCGGGCGAGGATGGCACTGCGGAGCCGCCCGCGGCGCTGCCAGGTACCCCCGGCGAGCGGCGGCGTTTGAAGGACTCTCNCTCCCACTGAGTCAGGAGTGACTCATTTCGAGGCGGCTGCGGGCGCAGCGAGTGCGTTCGCAGATTGGCTGCGAGCGCAGCAGCTCTGGATGTAGGTGGCTGCGTTACACGCTCCAGCAGCAGCTCTGCTCCGTGCTCCCTCCACCTCGCCCTCCGTGCAGGATAGCTGCTGGTTCTCTCAGCTCCGGTGGATGTGGGGTGTGGATGGCCCCGGCTCCGCTCCTGAAGGGGCTCGGCACTGAAGATGGATGACTTGGCTCTCCTTGACCTGTTGGAGTGTCCCGTGTGCTTTGAAAAGCTCGACGCCACGGCAAAGGTGCTGCCGTGCCAGCACACGTTCTGCAAGCCCTGTCTGCAGAGGATCCTGAAATCCCAGAAGGAGCTCCGGTGCCCCGAGTGCAGGACCCTTGTCCTGGGCAGCATTGAGCAGCTGCCCTCCAACCTGCTCCTCATTCGCCTCCTGGATGGAGTCAGGTGCGGACAAAACGTCTCCAGGTTTGGCTCGATCCAGAGGTCGGGGGTCCTGTCCTCCCCCGCCTCCATCAGGAGAGTCCCCAGGGGGCTACAGCTGCATCAGCACCGGCTGGCAACCAACCCCCGGGTCCACATGGAAGGGGTAAGGATGCTTAGTTCTTTCTTCTGCCCGGGAGCATTCAAAGGTTCCTGCTGTGTGCCCAGGGCCAGGAACCTTCTCTGCAGAGTGTTCCAAGTGAGACTGAGTGTTTTGATTGCAAATTTGGCTGCTGTTTTGATGTGATATTTGCCTGTTTCAAGTCCACCACAGCAGAAATTGACTCCCAGGCTGAGACAAAGCCAGCCTGCCCTTCTCCTTACAAAAACTTCCCAGCAGCTCTTTTCTCCCAGAGTTTTCAGATGTTTCCTGGCTTTTGAGGGCGTTTTGGGTGCTTGGACTTCGGGCAATACACTGCTTTTGACTGATAGCAATTAAGTCAGTAATTGCGGAGCTGTAACTCTTAGAGGTGGAGAAGGTATTTCTGTAGCTGCATCTCGGTTTCCCTGCACTGGAAAAGAAGGGGGATGCCCAATGATGCTGCTGCTGTTCCTTCCAAAGTTCTTGGAGGTTCACTAGTTAAAAATATTAAATTTGACTCACAGCTGTACCTAGGGATGATTTACTAGGCTAATTTTAAAATCCTAAGTTCTTTCCATAATTTTCTTTAACAATACAAAAAAGCTTTTCTTGAATAATGAGGACATAGACCTGTTAAAAGAGCTTGGCTGAGATGGAATCTAGGGTAGAGACTTGTGGCTTCACCTTTCCCAGATGTCTCTAAAACCTTTTAATAGCACTCACAATCTTGGCTGAAAGGGCTGTTGGATCCCAGAGCCCGGTCAGAGCACGGCACAGGTGCTGTGCCCCGTGCTGGAGGCACACAGATGTTGTGGGCAGGAGTCCCATGCTGTGTCCTGGGGGTGTGAGCTGGCACGTGTATCCCAGGGAATCTCTGCGGTGTTGATGAGGGATCTGGATGGATCACACACCAAACCCAAATCCCTCAGGAGCTGCTCTCTCTGGTGCTCCTGCTGTGCCCGAGGCACCGTGAGCCCTCCTGGGAGCGCTGCCTGGCACAGCCCAGCCCAGCCCAGCCAGGGACAGGGACAGGGACAGGGACAGGGACAGGGACAGGGACAGGGACAGGGACGGGACAGGGACAGGCCTGGGGGTGCTGGGTGCCACTGCCCAGCCCAGAGCACTCTCCTGGCTGCAGCACCGGGGGCTGCCCCAGGTCCTTGGGCTGCCAGTGCCCCTGCACAGGGCCCTGCCCTGACCCTGCTGGGAGCCACCGTGCAAGGGACAAACCACCCAACAGTGACAGACCCAGTCACTGCCATCCCGGGCAGCATTCCAGCTGACAAGGAGAAGGCTGTAGTTCTTCCAGCTGGACCCTCCTGGCCCTGGATAAAAGAGCACAAATACACTTGTCTGGTTTTCTTCTCTCTCACTCATTCCATGTTTCTTTAACTGGTTCTCAGGACAGGTAGGAACTTGCTCCTGGTATATAATGGCAACATCCATCCATCTATAGCTCCCAAAAGCTTTTAAGACCAGCTTAAGACCAAACTCCTGGGAATCAGCAGAGCCAGTGAGCACTGGGGGAGCAGTGGCTGTGGCTGCCTCCCTGGCACTGGGACGGCCCTCTGAGCTCCTGTGCCTCTCTGGGAAGGGATATAAAACACATTACACTGAAATACTCTTAGACTTAATTAGTTACTTAATTATAAAACACTTTGGAATCCTCTGCTGCAAGGTGAAGAATGCAACGTTATTAGTCACATTTTGGTTTTAGTGGTTTTAAGTACCTGCATTCAGGGCCAGAGGTTACTTTGGGTACTCCAGTGGGATGTTAATGGATTTGGAGCCTCCCCTGAGCTGGCACTCAGTGACAGCAGCATGTCACCCAGCACAGCAGGGACACGTTTGAAAGTGCAGTGCAAAGAGGAGACAGTGATGATCACTTGTCCTCACCCTGCCCCATGGATGCTTTAGTCCCAGGGTCACCTGAAGCAATCTGGGTAAGCAGGGACCTTTGGATGTTTGTGAAGCTCAGAGCAGATTCTTTTTGTCAGGAATCACAGCGAGAGCAGCTGCCCTGCAGTGCTGCTCACCCTGCACAGCTCTCCCGTGGGCACTCAGAACTGCAGTGTCCATGTGCTGCTGCAGAGGAAGGTCCCCAGAAACAGACTGCCCCAATCTGCAAGGGCTGCTGATATCCCCAGTACTGTCCACCACCCTGTGCTACAAAGCAAACACAACTGTGTGCCTCACACAGCTCTGCAGGCAGAGCCACCACCCAGCCAGGATGGGGGCCAGCATTTGGTTTTACCAAGGCTGTTCTATAAATAAACTTCCTTTACTCCCTGGAGCTGAGAACATCACAAGTTGGATCAAAGTTCCTCCCTCAGCAGAGATGTTTCCTTGCCAGCTCTTTGCTCTTCATGCTCATGAGCATCCATGAAGGCAAAAAATAAAATCAGTCCCTCATCACCCAGCCAGCCAAGAGCTCGTCTCATTCTGAGCAGGAGGAGCAAGCAGGCCCCCACGGAGCTGCTGGATTAGCACAAGTACAGCACTGGCTCTGTGGTCAGGAATCTCCCAGAGCCAGCTGTTAAAAAACAGGGAATTTTCTAATTACAGCCCATCCCCAGCGATTTATTTGCTGGCATTTAAATCCCTTTTGAATCCACTTCCTACGAGCTAAGGTGGTGTGGGCACGTGCTGGGTTTGTGCACATGGCCCCGTCAGTGTAAGCACGGCCTGGCTGTGCCAGTCCTGCCCGGCCCCGAGAGCCCCAGCTCTGAGCCCAGCACTGCCCCACAGCTGCTCCTGGCACCCCAGCCAGGCCTGCAGGTCTTCAGCATCAGTGCAGAGAGGACAAGGCTGTGGATTTTCAGAATCTCCACGTAATAAACTGTCTGGGATTTAAGAATAAAAGGACTTGCTGGGAGGTGTATGCGTAAATAAGCCACGCTGAAGCCTTTGAACTCTTAGGAACCGCCCCTGGCATGTGCCAGGTGTGGTTACAGCTTGTGCTGAAGCTCCTCCTCACCTGGCTGCAGCCTCAGGTGAGCAAGCAGACCGTGTGTGCTGAGGTGTGCACAAACCTCCCACGCCTCCATGGGGCTAGGGTGGCCCAGCTGCACCCTGCAGACAGCAGAGCTCCATCCAGGCCCTCCACAGCCACTCTGAACTTTGTCATGCAACAAACATGGGACAGTGAGCCAGAGGAAAAAAGTTCCGAGTATGACAGCTTGCCTTGGGAAAACACGGACCACGCAGATTTAACTGTGACTTGGGCTATTTTCTGTTCGCATGAACTGAGTGCTCAACACCCCCTTCCAGCATTTCATGGGAGATAGACAGATAACACCTCTATTGGGATAAAAATACTCTGCACTCCAACGTCCCACCTTCACACGGACGTCTATAGATAGTGCCTGCGTCTTGGTATTTTCTCCTCCTCCAGAATCATCTCCAACTCCTTTCTGCATTTGACAGACAGGACTTGGATTGCTGGAGCTTCTTGAAGTCTTCTTCAAAGCAAACTCCATGTTTGCACCTGGCAGAGGCAAGCGAGTTTCCTGGCCCCTCACTGAGCCAGCCCCTTCCCCACCCTCCCCAAAGCCTCAGCAGTTCCTGTGCAGCCACAGCAATGACCCCAAAACGTGTGTCCCATCCCCTGGGGCTGCCAAGAGCTGTGGGGATGTCACACACTGGGGATGCTGCCCAGGCCTGGGCTCTGCCTGGGATGGTGCTCCTGGCTCCTTTCCCACCAGAGCATCCTCTCACCCCACAGCTGCTGGGGTGGGGGTGCCACAGAGCCCCTCAGCTGGACACGGAGAGGCTTCCTTTGGCTACAGAGCTCTGTGTGGTCTCACAGCCTTTCTGGAGGAAGGATTTGTCCCCAGGCTCCTCCACTGCTGTGTCCCATCAGGGTTCATCTCACTGTGAGAGAACTGCTCCCACAAGTGGCACCTGGTGCCAGGCGTTGGTGTGTTTTCTCCCTGTGCATGTAGTTTTAGCACTTTTGTCTACTACAAAGAGAGTGAGGTCAGCACAGGCTGATGGCCAGCACACACCCCAAAAGCTGTGTGAGCACCAGAGCCAGCACAGGGCACTCCTGGGTGGTACCTCGGGCAGAGCCCAAAGACCTCCACGGCCAACAGCAGGAGCCAGTTTCCCTGGTTTTACAAAATTAGGTACCAAGCTGCAAACACATAAAAGTGTTTTAATTTGTTTCCAAGGCAATGAGTCAGGCTCAGATGGCGAGTCAGGAATAGCACAGCAGGGCTCCTCTGCGAGCTCACCTGCACAGTGCCGTGGTCACCAGGACCCTCCGAGTGCCCCTCGTGTCACATTTCCCTGCTGATCGCTGGCCGTCCCTGCGGCCGTGGAGATGGCCAGTGGCCTGAGCCTGTGCTTTTCCCTGCAGAGGGAAGGTGGGGAGGGGGCAGTGCCGTGCAGCCAGGGCTGGAGGTACCTGAGAGACAGGAGGGCTCTCCCTGCTGCCAGCCCCCCCCGGTGCCCAGGGACAGAGGGGACATGTCACCCGGGGCTGAGGAGCCGCAGCAGCGCTGCCCTTCCCAGCACGGGGAGAGGGCCAGGGGCAGCAGCAGGGAGCAGGATGCAGGTTTCCTCCCTGCACAATAAACAGCCTCTTCTGAGAGCAGAGGTGCTGAGGCAGAGCATCATGACTGGGCACGCCGAGGGCTGACACAGTTTGTTTTCCGTGCAGCTTAAAGCCGTGACACACAACTTAACCACTGCCCGGGACTGCTGACAGCAGCACAGACTCATCTGATAGAGCAGCAGCCAGCCAAGAGGCGTGAGAGGCTTTGGTGCAGACCCCGCAGCGTGAGCTGGCTGGGACCCCAGCATGGCCCTGCCCCATCCTCTCTTTCCTCTCCTCCTGGCCCTGCTCTCCCTGCGCCCTGTGGCTCTGCCAGCACCCAGGAGCAAAGCCACACTCCGGCTGGTGCCTCAGCATCTCCCATCCTCTCCGTCAGAGAAGCTGCTCAGTGTTTTCTTTAATCCTTTCCCCCATTTTCCGTGTCACCTTTGAATTCCAAAACCAGGCCACGTTCAGGGTGACCTTGCTGCCGTGGTACCCAGGGCTGTGAGTGAGCAGAGAGGGAACGTGCTCCCAGTCCCTCTGCCCTTGCCCCAGCAGCTGCAGCCATGCAGATGGAGCAGCACAAAACCAGCTGAATCCATACAATTCCCATCTCCAGCACCTCCCCATGATGGCCAGTTGGCTCAGGAGCTGGTGGCCACCAGCATTAGCCATGGCCAGTGCTGGCCTCCCATTTGGGCAGGCCCAGGAGGGAATGGGGCAGCTCCAGGGCTGATGTGAGCAGGAGGGACTGGCTTTGTTCTCCCTGCTGCACACAGTCTACGTGTGCTTGGAAGACAGGAACAATCTTCCTCAGGGAAGAAATAATGCAGAAACCACCCAACTGTCTGAATCCTCAGAATATAATTATGTGAAGAGATTGAAATGACAAGTTCACTTTTGAAGGTTTTGTTCTCTGTGACAAGGCTGAAGTTATCTCCTCTGCCGAAATGCAGAAAAACAGAATTGTAATGGCAATTAATTTACATTCAAATAGCTCTTTTTATCCACCTGGATCCTGCAGAGCCCTGAACTGTGCTAGCTGAGCACACAAGCAGGTGATGGGGCTCATTCATGCCATGGAGACACGGGCAGTTGTGGCAGGATGCTGGAGGCAGCTCCCAGCAAGCAGAAGGGATGGAGATGTTGATCATCCCTATAAAAAGGCAGCGTGTGCACGTCCTTGGGTGTCAGTGTGTGCTTAATGCCCAGCTCCACGTGCTCAGCGCAGGCCACAGCTCACCAGGAGCATGGGCTGGGCTGAGCCCTCACATCTGTCCTGGAGTCACTGCCTGCCTCGGGGTGAGACGTTCTCACTGCCCAGCGCTGTCCTGCCTCCTGCACGAGGCCCTTGGCCTGGTTTTAAAGGGAGTTGCCTGGGGCAAGGTTTAGGGGCATTCCCAGCTTCCACCAGCAGCCGCTCCTCTTCCCTGTGCTGCTGGCTGTGCTCCAGTGATCCCCTCCCCAGCCAGCCTCACAGGCTGCTTCTCCTCACTTTGTAAATCCCCGTGCTCTGAGTCAGGGTCGTTCAGGAGTCCCTGCTGCCGTCGGGAGGAGCTACAGCCTGCTCATTTCAGATATCGCAGAGTGCATTTCTCTGCTAGGAAGAGATGCCCCAAATTGCTTCCTCACACACACATACATATTTTTAATCTTTGTTTTGTGCGGAGGGAGATTCAGAGGCATTGGATGTCTGCCCAGCACAACTGATGCCAAATGCCAAAAATAGTGAAAAAAATAAATTCTTTTCTCCCTTATTGGCCTCAAATCCACTGAGAATGGGGACAAGGAGTTGAAGTGCATCTGCCATGACCATCCCTGCTGGCAGAGTGGCCAAGGAGAGAAAAGCATCTCCCGCAGAGGCGGTGCTGATGCCAGGGGGTTCTGCTGCACACCTGGCCTTACCTGCTGCCTCCTCTCCCCAGGGCTCTCCCACACTCTCTCCAAGCACCCCCATGGCCAGGGGCACTTGGGGCTCAGCTGCTCTGAAGCTCCTGGGTCTCACTGAGGCACGATGGAGGAGAAAACAGAGGGGAAAATCAGGAAAAGTGAGGCAGCATCGAAAAAACTAACAGGCACCCCCAAAATGGGTTTCTTCGCTGCAGTTTCTCTCTCTGTGCTACTGGGCAGCAATACTGTACACAAACTTTCAGCAGTCTTAGCTGAGTTTTTCACAAAGCTGCTGGCAGTGTTTTCTCACCAGGGTGTTCAAACTCCACGAGGGTGTGCAGTACCTGGCTGAGCATTTGCTGCCACAACCACCCTGCTAAAACAAAATACTGCTTTGGATTAACTGAAAGCAACTGGACGTGCTAACGGGAGAAGGCTCCATCAAAACAAAGCAACAAAGCAACAAAGCAGGTCCTCCTGCCCCTGCCAGGACCACACTCTGGCCTGAGAGAGCCTCTCCCTCCAGGGCTCCTTGTCTTTATCACAGGTTAATTAGCACCCCAGTTTCTGCCTTTGCAATTAACCTACTTTAAATAAAGCCAAACAGATCTCTTGCAGAGGATCTGGGACGCCCAGGAGCGGGCAGAAAGCAGCCCAAACTGAGGCAGGGTCAGGGCAGCTCAGAGCTGCAGGAGAGAGGAGATGGCCGTGACCGCCCGCCCGCCCACGGGGGCTCTGCTGCCCGACCCCAGCTCCAGCCCCGTGGCTCTCACAGAGGGGTTCAGGTTTCCTACACCCTACAAACACAGTAAAAAACAGGGACTCTGCCTGTCCTTCTGAAATCTTCAGCTTGCAGCGTTATTTTGTGATGGGCCTGTACAGTAAAAATCACATTAGTTGCTCCCTGTGGGTAGGTAAAGGCTTAGTTTCTGTCCTAAATAAAGTTAGGAAATCAATGGGGTATTTTTGGCTCAGTATCTGAGAAGCCAAACAAAATTTCTTTTAAAAAATTTAAAATATCAAAACCTACAGACTTCGGAACAAACTGACTTGGGTTGGGAGATTTGAAAGGGCAGCAAAGGGTGAGGAAAGGGTTAAAGAGGAGGGGAAGAGCTGAAGGTTGTGTTGGAGGTTAGAGGAAGAAAGAGCCCATCCATCCAACCATCCATGCATCCAAGTGGAGGGATGTGTTCAGCCAGACCTAACACCACAAACATACCAGTTCCACCTGGGTTTTGGGTATTTATCCCGGTCTGCCCTGCTGTCTCATCCCTTTGCTGCTGCAGAAAGAATATTCCAGACTCTCAGCACTCTCAGCTTGCTCCCTGTTCCCAGCTAGCACCAGGTATGCATTTCATTTCAGAGTTTATCTTCTTTTTAATATATTTCCATAACTCATTCATGCTGCCTTTAATGTCTTGGTGTATCCTGCCGTTCCCTCACGTCCCAGACGTGGCTGCTCCTCCTCCCCCAGCCCTGTTCTCACACCTGGTGAAAGTCCCAGTTGTTTCCTGGTTGCTCCTGGGGCAATCCGAGGGCTGTGCTGCTCATGCCAGTGGTCCCAGCGTGGTTCTGCTGTCCCTGTCCTGTGTCCCCAGTCTGCTCCCCTCACCTGTCCAGGTGTGTGTTTGCAGGGAGTCTCCATGGCCCTGGCGTGGACGTGATCCCTGCTCTTCTGACGGGGACCAGCTCTGGCTCCAGCCTCCCTTTCCCCTTTCCTTTCTCCCAGCAATGTGCTGTGGGTGTCACTGAGCCAAGCACAAGTTCACTGTGAGCACAAATTAAGAGAGAGAATGACTTAATTAGAAATAAACATTAAACTAATTGCTTCCCATTTCAAAGGCTTTGAAGTAAAAGCAGTACACGAAATTTTTCTCTTCTTGGTTCCTTGTCCCTACCAGGCATCAGGGTTTGGTGATGCTGGCAGATGCCTTCTTTCCAAAAACGTAACAATTTCCATGGGAAATTTGATCTTTCCCACACTTCTGGAAACTAACACTGAGATTCTCACTTCTACCTTCCTGACCTCTGAAAAGTGGCAGAGGGAGGGATCCCTGCAGGGACCTGCCTGAGCCCTGGCCACAGACACGGCTGGATTTGGGACATGCACAGTAGAAGTCAGGAATGTGTCACTGGCACAGAAGTCTCCTGTGAGATGAGGGGGTGACCATGGCTTGGAGAAACTGCAGGGCAGGGTCCCCACCACGCCACAGCACCTGGCAGCCTCTAGAGAGAGAAGGACAGTGCAGACCTGCAGAGCCCAGCCAGGAGCAGCAGAACAGCCTCCTGTCCCTGGGCACTGCCACTTCTGCTGAAGGCTGATCCAGGCTCCAGAGCTAGGGACAATCCCAGCTCCCCAACTCCCCGGCACGGAGCTGTGCCACCAGCCGAGGGCCAGGAATGGAGCTCAGTGTTTGGGGAATCCCCTCAAAGTGCAGGGCTGCTCTGTGCCCTGTGCTGGCTGTGGGAGGGCAGGAGCCCCACACAGAGCCCTGGGCCAGGCAGGGCTCAGCACAGCAGCTGCTTCAGGGAACTTTGGCATTTCATCTGGGTGAGAGTCAAGATCACAGCGTCCCTGCATCTCCTCTGGGTTTGGCATATCTCTGCTATGTCATGTCACGCTGCAACAATGGTAACATTTAAGCCTCTTCCCATCACCCAGGAAAAGGCTGAAATAAACCCACAGCCACATGTGTTAAAGCAGGGATAGAGCCACGGGAGCACAGAACCTGCACTCACCTTGCTCTGCTGCATTCTCCTGGCAGGTGACAGCCACCACGTTGGCTGGATGATGGCTGTGACCTCCAGTCCTTCTGAAATAGAAGTATGGGTCATTAAAATAGATATTGTGTTGGAGGAGCCCTTATAGCAGGTAATAAGAACCCTTGGGAAGACTAGTTTAAGGCCTTAACTGTTTCTTAATATTCTTAAACAAGTCCAGCCTGCTTTTCATCTTGATACAAACTTAGCATAAGTATTTGGGAGCTTGTCTTCATTAGTAAAACCCATCAAGGAAGGATGTGGGTAGTTAATCCTAATAAATGCATGCTTAAGCCTTAGACCTCTGCATTTTCTTTCCCATTAATTGCGAATGCTTTTGGGGAACTCTGTGTGGGACAAACTGCAGGGGCCGTTTCTTGTCCCCCCAGGTGCCCCGAGCCAGAGCCCTGTACACCTACCGTGGGCACAACCCCGGGGAGCTGCGCTTCAACAAGGGGGACACCATCGCGCTGCTGCGGCAGCTGGATGAGAACTGGTACCTGGGCGAGCTCAACGGCAGCAGCGGCGTCTTCCCAGCCAGCTCCGTGCAGGTCATCAAGCACCTGCCCCTGCCCCGCCCGCTCTACAGCCTCGACCTGCGCAGCCGGGACAAGGCAGAGAGCAAGGACATCCTGAGCCTGCAGAAGGTAAGGGACAAGGTGGAGCCCAAGGACATCCTGAGCCTGCAGAAGGTAAGGGACAAGGCAGAGAGCAAGGACATCCTGAGCCTGCAGAAGGTAAGGGACAAGGTGGAGCCCAAGGACATCCTGAGCCTGCAGAAGGTAAGGGACAAGGCAGAGAGCAAGGACATCCTGAGCCTGCAGAAGGTAAGGGACAAGGCAGGGAGCAAGGACATCCTGAGCCTGCAGAAGGTAAGGAACAAGGTGGAGCACAAGGACATCCTGAGCCTGCAGAAGGTAAGGAACAAGGTGGAGAGCAAGGACATCCTGAGCCTGCAGAAGGTAAGGGACAAGGTGGAGCACAAGGACATCCTGAGCCTGCAGAAGGTAAGGGACAAGGTGGAGCACAAGGACATCCTGAGCCTGCAGAAGGTAAGGGACAAGGCAGGGAGCAAGGACATCCTGAGCCTGCAGAAGGTAAGGGACAAGGTGGAGCACAAGGACATCCTGAGCCTGCAGAAGGTAAGGGACAAGGCAGGGAGCAAGGACATCCTGAGCCTCCAGAAGGCGCTGCCCGCAGCCCCGGGACCTTCCCTGCGCCGCGGGGCTCCGCCGCTCCTCGGGAGCGCCTCCCGGGTGTCTGAGGGTCCCCCAGCCCCTCAGACACTGCTGCCAGCAGTTAGCCCTCCCCTCGGATTGCCCCCGGGGCACGCAGGGTGACAAAGAGCATCAGCAGAGGGATGCGGGTGGCCCCGGCCGGCGCCGGCTCAGCGCGTCGCAGGCGGCGATCCCGGGGCTGCGGCTCCTGAGACCTTCCAGCCACCCTGGCTGAATTCTGTCAGCACTGGTCTAGACATTAATTGTGTTGTGCAGTTTAGCTTGAGATGCAGGCTGTAAATGGCACCGGCACCAGTTCCTAGAAATAAAATTAATACTTGTAATGCCCATAATTACAGCAAGCTCTGCTTTGTGGCTGTTTTATAGGAGGACACAAGCAAAACATCTTATTTGAAGCTCTAATACATTTTTTTGAATGTCTTTTCATTTAATGAAATCATTTTAGCTTCAGTAATGACTTATTCAAGTCTGGCATTAACAGACACAAGTTAGTTAAGGGACACATGCAGCCACCAAGGAATTAGAAATTAATTCTAGAGAAGGAAAAGGTAGGGCTACTGTGGGAGACACGAGGCTCTCCCAGCTCTGATACACAGTCTGTGCCCCATTTTTTCATGTCTCCTGGGATTTAGATAGGCAGAAAAATGTTTCCAGTTTGCTCACATGCAGCAATGACAGGATGGCCATGGCACATGTGTGCCTACGCACACACTGTGGGCTTTAAACCTTATTTTGGAGAGGGAAAATGAGAAAAGCACCCCTGCTGTAAAATGACAATATCTGGGAGCCACCTGTACCTCTCCTGCCGTGTCTCCCTGTCCATTCCAGGCATCAAGCACATTGCCTCCCACGAGTGGGTGAGATTCTCCAAGTTTTGCAATTCATTAATGTCAACAGTAAATCATGATTAATTCCTCTGGCACCCATCGTGGTGAAGAACACTGTCACCACATGCCCTTTGCTACGAACACCCTGATCAGCAGTTTCCAAGAAGTACTGTGTGAGCCCTGCCCGTATGCAAACTCGGGGCCTGCCTCTCCCTCGTTAACCCCAATCCTCAACAAGGCAGGATGTTTTCAGTGGAAGCAGCATCAAGCCAGGAATGTTCAAGCTGGCAGAGATGGAACTGGGTGGATGTAATCCTGCTGGGAATGCCACCATCAGTGAGAGCCTCTCTGTGCCCGTGCCATACCCTCAGCTGCAGGGCTTGGGTGTCCTGCTGCAAGATGCACCCACGTGTGCCAGCACAGACAGGGACACCGTAGTCTAAACATCCCTTCTGATTCAGAGTTAGAGTTATTAAGTACAGCTCTCCCAGCACCTCTGCCAGCCAAAGCTTTGGACAAGGAATATCTCGGGGGGAACCTTCAGTAACCCCTTGTCTTAGCACAAGTTTTTCAAACTGATTTTAATTTCCCTGTCAGTTTGAATTAAAAATTTTACACCCAGAATCTGTCACTGACAACAGATGAGAGAAATGGCAGGGCCCCAAGATTTTACGGATAACCTCTAATGCCACCTGAACCCTGCCTGCAGCTCTGCTGGCAAACGGGACGGGAACGGGGCAGTGGAGGCCGTGCCAGGTGTAACCCCTGAAGGCCCAGCACGTCTCCTGTTGTCTCTTCCAGGCAAGCAGCCCGGCTCAGCAGCTCCTGCAGGCCACCAAGGGCCCCTGGTGCCCGCAGCCCAAGGGCGCGTCCCTGCGGACGGCGTCCCCCAAGGCCAAGGCCGCGGGCTCGGCGCCTTTCCCCAAGGTCCCTGACTCCCGGCGGAAGAGCCTGCGGCAGTTCTCCATCACCACGGCCCTGAACACGCTGAACCGCATGGTGCACGCTCCCGCCGAGCGCCCGGCGCTGCACATCAGCTCCCCGGTGCTCATCAGCTCCAGCAACCCCAGCGTGCCCACCCAGAGCAGCGAGAGAGCCGAGGGCGGGAGCCCTCTCCAGGTGAGCCAGACCCGCCCTGCCCCGGGGGCACGAGGAACTGCCCGAGGCAGAGACACAGAGTGACCTTCTGGAATTTATCCTCTCCAGGCAGAAGAGTCTCATCCCTTCTTCCCACACTGACTAAAGACCTGAGCACAGAATCTTCACAGATAGCTGATATGGGGGGAAAGGGGGTTTTTTACATTTATATGGCATCTTTCGTAGTGTTTGAAGCTCCAACCTTTTCTAAAGCAGTCACCCAGCCCCTGGCAGTCCATGGCCAGGCAGTAACACCAGGCAGGCACTTCGTACTGAGCACCAGCCTGCAGAGAGCTGGGATGTGACATCCTGGGTTACGGAGGGGAACGGAAACCCTACAGGAGTTCCATAATTCAACTGAAACTGTGTCACATCCCCGAAAGGATCTTACCCAAAAGCCTCAGTGTGAACTACTGCCAACAGCAGAAACAAGAGAGGGGACACGTTAGGGTTTGGCCTTAGAAGGGTTGGAAATTCCTTGCTTCCAAACAGCAGGGTTGCTTCCAGAGGTTTGCAGAGGAACCTGTGCCATTTCTGGGGCTGCACAAGATGCAGCTTTCGTTTCCATCTCTGGAATGACTGAGCTGCAACCCTGAGATCCCTTCACAGGCGCAGGTAGGCACTGCCAGGGCAGCCGGGAGGGAGCAGAGGCTGCACCCCAGGCCAGCCAGCAGCCGCCGAGGCTGAGGGGCTGCCGGCTGTAGGAGCCGCCTGTCTCCAGCTCCGGGGAGCAGGTCGGACTCACCTCGGCCCATAAAAGGGAATGAGCAGCGCTGCCCCAGCCCTCCTCCTCCGGCTCTTGCTTCCCCTCGGGTGCCAAGCCGGGCTCAGGAGGAGCCAGAACCAGTTTGCAGGGCTGCGGTGCCGTGTCTGTGCATGTGCCTCTTGTGCAAGGGCTGCGGGGTGAGGGCAGCGGGGCACCCACGCCCTCCCTCCCTCCCTCCCCGCCGCTGGAATCTGCTCCCAGCCCCAGCCGGGCTGATTCCCGGCGCTGGCAGTCCCGGGCTCGTCTGGCCCAGCCGCTGCTCTGCCC
Organism: Hylia prasina; assembly: GCA_013397195.1. NCBI lineage: Eukaryota > Metazoa > Chordata > Aves > Passeriformes > Sylviidae > Hylia > Hylia prasina. Next base: position 76,322 of record VYXD01002179.1, on the reverse strand, counting down.
TGCCGCTCGGGGAGGGGAACGGGCAAACCCCAGCTCCAGCACACCCGGCTCTCCTGCGCCCCAAGGGAAGGGATGTCCCGGAGCTCCCACCGCCCGGGATGGGATGGGGAGGGTTCCCAGCCCCGAGGCTCCACCGGGACTCTCAGCAGGGACTTGCCTGTGGCAGCAGCGCTGGGGGTCACACTGGTGACACCCTGGAAAGGGAGATGGAGAGAGAGAGAGATTTGGGAAGAGCAGGGTATTAAACCCTTTGTACTTACAAAGGCTTGCCAGGGACTCGCAGGGGACCAGCAAAAGTGAATGCTGAAATCAGTTATACGTGACTCGAAAATATTTCTTTCAATCTTCTTTCCCTTCTGCATGTTGCAAATGCAAAGGCAGCTTTGAGGATGCTCTCAATGATGGTTGCTCCCAGGCACAGGGGACACAGAGACCAAAAACATGGAGCTTTTCACCCAAAAGGGGACATTTCAATGCAGCTCCATTCAGAAAACCAGCAAAAGGCTGTCATTTTGTTCCAACGAAGAAAAAAGAAAGTTCAAATACCCAAATTTCAAGCATTTTGATTATGGCAATTAATAAAACAGAATTATAATTTCCAGTCAACTTTATGAGCACCTGGTCCAATCCTGCCTGGACTAGAAAACGAGAAATGCAGAGAAGGTTTGAAGCTGCCCTGCCACTCCAGGTCTGAGACAGAAGCTGGAATTGCTGGGGTGTTTTAATTAATTTAATTTACTGGAGAGCACCAGAGTGGGTGAGTCACTTTTCTTTTTCCCTAGGTGCTTGCCAAGCCAGGGCTCCAGCACCGCATTACAGACATGACCACTAGAAATTAGATTTGAAACGAACATGAGATTAAAGCCCCAGCTTGCATCATGAAAGCTCCTGTGGTGGTTGCTGGGGTTGCTGCCAGCCGCATCCAGGCGGCGTTCCACTGCCCCGAGCCCGCCGGGCCGCTGCTGCCACGGGGGGACAGAGCCGGGGACA